>RJWJ010020834.1:0-28602 GCA_004363605.1 Indri indri | reverse complement strand
AGACAGCCCACAGAATGGGAAAAAATATTTGCACTCTACACATCTGACAAAGGGCTGATAACCAGAATCTATCTAGAACTCAAAAAAATCAATAAGAAAAAATCAAACAACCCCATCAACAAATGGGCAAAGGAAATGAACAGAAACTTTTCAAAAGAAGACAGAAGGATGGCCAGCAAACATAAAAAAATGCTCAACATCTCTAATCATTAGAGAAATGCAAATCAAAACCACAATGAGATATCATCTAACCCCGATGAGACTGGCCTATATCAAAAAATCCCAAAACAACAAATGCTGGTGAGGATGTGGAGAGTTAGGAACAATCTTACACTGCTGGTGGGACTGCAAATTAGTGCAACCTCTGTGGAAAAGAATCTGGAGATACCTCAGAGAGCTAAAAATAGAAATACCATTTGATCCAGCAATAGCACTATTAGGCATCTACCCAAAAGAGCACCAAACATTCTATGATAAAGACATCTGTACCCGAATGTTTATGGCAGCACAATTCACAATCGCAAGGATGTGGAAACAACCTAAGTGCCCGTCAATCCATGAGTGGATTAATAAAATTTGGTATATATTTACAATGGAATATTACTCAATTATAAGAAACGACAGTGATCTGGCACCTCTCACACTTTCCTGGATTAAAATTAAGCCCATTATCCAAAGTGAAGCACCACAAGAGCAGAAGAACGGGCTCCACTTGTACTCGCCATCAAACTGGTTCTAACTGATCAACACTAGGTTGATCACATGGCAGAAATACTCTCTAGGGATTAGGGGGATGGGGGTGCAAATCAACAACTAAAGGACACGGGGAGCACTAAGGCGGAGGGTAGGAAGGGCATGCCTTAAACCCGCACTTGGGTGAGGCAGAGGCATAAAGTGTAACTGTAGTGTTTGTACCCTCACAATACCCTGGAATAAAATAAAAAAATAAAAAAATATATCTATAATAAAAAAAATTAATAATTTCATAAAAGGACAGGAAGAAGCTTTCTGGGGTGATGGAACTGTTCTAGAACTGGACTGTAGTGTACTGTTACACACTATATAAATTTACTAAAAACCAAACTGTATACTAACAATGAGTGAATTGTATGGTATATAAACTATACTACAATAAACCTGTGCAAGAGAAAACAACCTTCTGCAATATACACGTTCTCTGGGTTGTTTTCCTGAACATAGTAACTGAAGCAAGTGTATAAATTTTATGCAGGGAAATGAAAGTAGGAGACGAAACAATTTCTGGTATTCATTTGGCTTCTAAGACTGTATGAGGATACAAAATCAACCTCTGATACAGCTGGAAAACCATAGCTCTGGAATAAAAAGTCTAAAGGATATTGTGCTGATATCCTGCTATCACTTGGGTAACCATGTTTCAGGGTATTCATGACAAAGCTGACTTCTGAAAAGCAATGAAAGCCACAAGGCAGTGAAACGGTATCTTGAATGTGCTGAAAGTACCATTAACTTCAAACTCATAATTCTAATCAGGAAGGAATGATAGAATTCAAATATTACCATTTTACAACTGTTAGTAAATTAACAGATCTAGGCAATGATCATCAATGGTTGCTAACATCACAAAAAGAAATAACTTAACATCATGTACCTCATGACAGAAGTACATATATAATATCCAAGAAAGTAAAAAGCAAACTCACAGAACAGGAGAAAAGATGTACATATCCTAACATATCCTATATCTGAGAAGGAACTTGTAACTGGAATATATAATAGACCCTTACAACTCATTAATAAAAAGACAAATAACACAATTTAAAAATGGGCAAAGGATCTAAATTGTTCTCCAAAGAAGATAAACAAATGACCAATAAACATGTAAAAACATGTTCAACATCATTAGTCATCAGAGAAACACAAAACAAAACCACAATGAGACACCTACTAGGATGACTAAAATAAAAAGGTAAGTATTAGGAGGATGTGGAGAAATTAGAACCCTCATACAATGCTGGTGGAATTATAAAATGGTGTAGCCACTTTGGAAAATAGTCTGGCTGTTTCTTAAAAGTTCAACATTGAGTTACCATATAATCCAGCAATTCTAGTCCAAGGTATACACCTAAGAAATACAAAAACATGTTTGCACAAAAACGTACACCTACAGCCAAAGGGTGAAAACTACCCAAATGCCCATGAACTGATAAATGAATAAGTACAATGTGGTATATCCATACAGTGGAATATCATTCAGCAACAAAAAGAAAGAAGTACTGATACATACTAATAACATGTAAGAACCATGAAAACATGCTAAGTGAAAGAAGCAGGTCACAAAAGACCACATATTATACGATTCCAACCCTGTAAATGTCCGGAACAGGCAAATCTGTTGAGACAAAAAGTAGACTAGCAGTTGCTTTGGTCTGGGGAAGGGGGAGGTTGTGGAGAGCATGGAGAAATTGGGGTGAGGGTAACTGCTAAAGGTTTAAGATTTACATATAAAACAATACCATGGCACACAATCAGCAAAATCTTTTAAAGATATATAATAAAAATATACAGATTAAAGTGGAAAATAAATTCACCAACAGAAGAAAACCCCCAAATAAACCCAGACAAAACCCAGGAGTTTGAGGCTGCGGTGAGCTATAATTGTGCTACTGCATTCCGACCTGGGTGACAGAGTGAGACCCTATCTTCAAAAAAAAAAAAGAACTTTCGTTCTTTAAAAGATTCCACACAGAAAGTGAAAAGCCAAGCCAAACCACACCAATATTTGAAGCTTAAATAGTGAATAATGACTACCTGAAATATATAAAATACTCTTACACATCAGTAAGGAAAAGACAATAGAAAACTATGTAGAAAGACAGGAACAAGCATTTCATAGAACATAAAACAGTAACAGCCAACATGGAAAGGTGGTCACCCTCACTATCAGGAAACAAACTGTCAAAATCTAGTAAAGTTGAAAAATACCCAAAGACACCACAATTCCACTCCAAGGTATAAACACTACAGAAACTCCTGCATGCGTATATATTTAAATATATATATACATATATGTATATGTATCATGAGAAATATACAGGTGGTTTCTTCGCATACCTGGTTTGTAATAGTAAAAAATAAAAACAAAAATATTGAAAGCAACCCAAGAGAAAAAAATTATTCAATCTCCATTATAGGTATTACAAATTCTAGGTGTCTCACTTCAATTAAGCTTTCAATGCTTACTGTTTGGAAATCTTTCCAGGCTTCCCTAGTTAGATTTTGCACAAAAAGCTACTGTTCTTAAGCTCCCTTCTGTATATCCTCCTTCCTCTCAGCAGACTAGGCCTCCTACTTATTGCGAAAATGGAAACCATCAGATAGCAGCAACCCCTCAACTTCCTACCATGTACATCCAAATCTCCTCCCCAATCCTATCCCCAATAACCAGTAACCTCAAACATCCTTGTCTCCTTTCGTCCAATCACAATGACAGTATAAGTGACTGTTCACTGAATCTAATATCCTCTCATCACTTGTCCCCTTGATTTATCAATTATCCCCTCTCAGTCTTATACAACCATTGCTCTACCTTTGTCTCTACAGATTTGTTAACGTGTACAAAAAATTTCACATGTCAGACCTGAATCACCCCTTCAACTACAGCTCCCTTTAGCCAGTTTATTTAACTGCTGTAAGTAGACAGATTTTGGTATATTCTGCAAGTCCAACAACCTTAGGAATTTAAGCAGCTTAAAACTTTAAAGCCCAGATATCTCTCCAGAGCTCGTGTCTCCTGGATTATTCCCCAGAAAACCCCACAAGTTTTTTAAGATATTCAAAACTGAGCTCATCGTTTTCCTCACTGATCTCACTTCATCTACTGTTCTTACCCTTATTAGTAGATAACAGTAGGGTAAGAACATCCTTGAAGGGGATATTAAACTGCCTCAAAAAGTGGTTCTGAGAATCAAGTGAGATAAACATTAATGAAAGAACCTGGCACAGCTGGCGTCACAAAGCAGGCAGTCATCAATGTTTACTTCCCTTTTCCGTACAGGTTGTAATCTCAATTTCTAACTTTAAATGCCATTACTTCTCCTGTTCATTGAGGTTTTAACATCAATGATTTTACTTTCATTTTTAGCAGAATATCCTGGTCTATTTTGGTATTATCTTTTTTACTTCCTAGTGTTTTTTATTTCTTTTTAAAATGATTCAATCATCTTAAAAATACTTATTTTATAGACTTTCTCTGGTTATTTGTACCGCCAAAATCCTTAGCAGACTTGAGACCAATGTTTGCAGTGTCTGCACATTACCTATGGTGGATTTATTTCCTTGTGTGTTTTATAATTTTGGATTATGAGCTTAGGGTAGACTTCTCTGTCCTCTTTCCCTGTGCTAGTGAGACTGTCCAAAATTTGAAACATTTGGTTTTTCTATAATAGTAATTAAAAAGCAAATGAATTAGAATCTAAATACCAGAAATTATATTAAATTTGCTATTTGAATTGTATCATATCTAAAAGACAAGCATTATTTTAATCTAAAAAGTCTTGTCTAGATGAGAAATTAAAAATAAATAGGAAACTTCAAACCTCCTTCTCTACCAAGTCCCAATGGTCTGCCAGTTAGTTTAAAAAATATAGCAGGGGGTGGAGAAGTTTAGTAGTAAGCCTAGTATCAAAAAATTAAGACTTGTTTCAATTCCCAAAAAAACCTATTCCAACTTCATTACAGACTGAAAATTCCATTCCATCCATATTCCTAGACATCAACTAGAATTTTAAAAATTAAGGAGGAAGTGAGATTTTTCACTTCACAGATAACTCTGAAATGGGATTTCTTTTCAAAATAAGTTCTGACTGGCACAAGAGGGGCTGAAGCACAGAACTAAAACACAGGACTTTGTGTTTGCAGAGTTTAAAATTTTAGAGCAATACCATGAAGTAATTTAATACAAAAAAAATGCCAATCAAATTAGAGACAGGCATGTCCTACAGATGTTTGTTGTGTAGCCAAAACAATCTTGAAAAGGAGGAACATTATCAGGCAATGTTTACTGTAATAAAAATAAAAAAAAAATAGAAGCTGGGCATGGTGGCTCACACCTGCAGTCCTGACACTTCAGGAGGCTGAGGTGGGAGGATTACATGAGGCCAGGACTTTGAGACACCACCCTGAGCAAAAGCGAGATCCCAAATCTACAAAAAATAGAAAAATTTTCCAGGCATGGTGGCACACACCTGTAGTCCCAGCTACTTGGCAGGCTGAGGCAGGAGGATCGCTTGAGCCCAGGAGTTTGAGGTTGTTGTGAGCTATGATGAGAGCACTGAACTCTACCCCAGGCAACAGAGTGAGACCCTGTTGGAAAGGAAATGAAAGGAAACAAAAGGGAATGAATGAAAGGGGAAAAAAGGAAAAGGAAAGGAAAAAGGAAAAGAAAGGAAAGGAGAAAGGAAATGAGAGGAGAAAAGAGAAGAGGAGAGAAGGGGAAGGAAAGGAGAAAGGGAAGGGAAAAAAGGAAAGAGAGAAGGAAGGGAAGAGAAAAGAAAAACAACAAGGAAGAAAGTTGGAAGGTTTACATAATCTGATTTTAAGACTTACTGTAAAGGGTATCACAATAAAGACAGTGAGGTAACACCATAAAGATAGACAAATAGATTAATAAAACCAAAAAGAGTTCAGAAATAGACCTACACATACGTGATCAATTGATTTTCAAGAAAAGTGCCAAGGTAATTCAAAGGGTGCTGGAAGAATGTCAACCCTTATCTCACAGTGTACACAAATATTAATTAAAAACGAATCATGGGGGGTGGACAGGCTTGAAGCTCTGACTCAGGTGGGACAAGGGCAATATACATAACCTAAACATTTGTACCCTTATAATATGCTGAAATAAAAAAAAAAGAAAAAAAATGAATCACAGATCTAAAGGTAAAAGCTGAAACTAACAAATTCTAGAAGGAAATACAGGAGAAAAATCTTTGTGTAAGAGAAACTTGTGGGGTAATTACTATTTATTAGATAAAACACAAAAAGTATGAGCCATAAAAGAGAAATTTATAAATTGGACTTTAAAAGTGAAAATCTTTTGCTCTTCAAAAGACACTGTTAAGAAAACGAAAAGGCAAACAATAACCTGAGAGACAATATGCATAATACATGAATATGACAAAGAACTTACATCCAGATGTTTTTAAAAAACTCTTACAACTTAATTAAAAGAAAACAACCTAATTTTTTAAATGGGCAAAACTTTAAAACAGACACTATACAAAGAAGGTATTACTGGCCTATAATGAGCACATTTTAAAAATGCCAGACATCATTGGAAAGAGTACAAAATAAACCATAAAAAGATATCACTACATGCTCACTAAAATGCTAAAAATTAAAAAGACTGCCAACACAAAGCATTGATGAGGACGTAGAATACACTACTGGTGGGAACGTAAAATAGTACAACTTTGGAAAAGAATTTCAAAGTTTCTAATAAAGTTAAATACATATTTATCACATGACCCAGCCGTTCTATTCCTGGGTATTAATCCAATAGAAAATAAAACAAAACACACATATCAAGACTTGTAAACAGGCCAGGGGCAGTGGGTCATGCCAGTAGTCCCAGCACTTTGGGAGTCTGAGGTGGGAGGACTGCTTGAGGCCAGAAGTTTGACACCAGCCTTGGCAACATGGGGACACCCCCAACTCTACCAAAAAATTTTCAAAAATTAGCTGGTGTGGTGGCAGGCACCTGTAGTCCCACTCCTTGAGGTGCGAGGATTGCTTAAACCCAGGAGTTTGAGGTTAGAGTGAGCTATGATCACACCACTGCACTCCAGCCTGGGTGACAGAGACCCTGACTTATAAACAAATATTCACGGCAGTTTTACTTATATCTACCAAAAACTGGAAAACAAATATCCAACAATAGGTAAATGGATAAACAAATCGTGGGACATGAGTAAGCAACTAAAAAGAATGAATTCTTTGCAATATGGTTTGGATGTTTGGCCCCTCCAAATCTCGTGTTGAAATCTCATCTCCAGTGTTGGAGATGGGGCCAAGTGGGAGGTGTCTGGGTCATGGGGGCAGATCTCTCATGAATGGCTTTGTGCCCACCCAATGATAATGAATAAGTTCTCGAGAGAGCTGGTTATTTAAAAGAGCCTGGACTCTCCTCTTCTCTCTCTTGCTCTCCCCTTCTCTCAACATGTGACGCTCCTGCTCCCCTTTCAACTTTTGCTTTGACTGGAACTCCCCCAGAAGTCCTCACCAGAAGCAGACACTGGTGCCACGCTCCTTATACACAGTCTGCAGAACCATAAGCCAAAAAAAACCTCTTTTCTTCATAAATTACCCAGTCTCAGGTATTCCTATATAGCAACACAAAATGAACCTATCTAGGTACACAAAATATTAATATTAAGCAAAAAAAGCCAAACACAAAAGAAAATGCATTGTGGTCACATTTATATGAATTTCAGAAAGGGAAAGAAAACCAATCTGTAATGACAGAAAGCAGATTAATATTTGCCTAGGGCTAAGGAAACAGAAGGAGTTACTGAAAAGGGGCATGAGAGAACTTTTTGGAAGACAGAAATATTCTGCATCTTCACTGTAATGGTGGCAAGAGAGGGATAATTATTTGTTAAAACTCATCAAGTGTGGCTGACCATAGCTCACACCTCTAATCCTAGCACTCTGGGAGGCCCAGGCAGGAGTCCCATTTGAGGCCAGGAGTTGAGACCAGCCTGAGCAAGGGCAAGACCCCATCTCTACAAAAAACAGAAAAATCAGCCAGGCATGGTGGCACATGCCTGTAGTCCCAGCTACTCAGAAGACTGAGGCAGGAGGACTGTGTGAGCCCAGGAGTTTAAGGTTTGCAGTGAGCTATAATTGCACCACTGCACTCTATAGCATGGGAGAAAAAGCAAGACCCTGGCTTGGAAAAAAAAAAAAAACCTAATCAAGCTAACCACGTGGATTACCTCTGTAATTTTTAAACGTTCCATTATTCTGAGAAGTACTCAAAATTATTTTAAATCCTTCTTAAATTAATTTGCCACAAATATTAATTTTTCTATGATATATAATTACCAGTATCATCCTAATTTTTTCTCCTGTTAATACTATATTATACATTTGGATCTGTGTTGCTTAACAACACTTGTGGCAGTACTTAATGTGTTTACCAGAGGAAAAGCATATGGAAGGGATATTTTGGTTATACTCTGTTTAAAACTTAACCATGACCACAAACATATCATGCCCTCATGTAATGCCATCAGGTTCACAAATACAAAAACTTAGAATGAAAGTGAAAAACCTGGCTGGGACCCCTAACCTGTGCATGCAGCTAATAATGTCTAATATATTAGAAGGCTCTGCACTGCTAACCATTAATAATACAACTAATTCAGAGCTCAGGATGGTCTCAAACTCCTGAGCTCAAACAATCCGCCTGCCTCGGCCTCCCAGAGTGCTAGGATTACAGGCGTGAGACACTGCGCCCGGCCCCCTCCTAAGTTTTTCCGGCAGAGCTCTGTGGCCCAGTCCCTAACAGGTCATGGACCAGGAGTTGGGGACCGCAGTACTGAAGAACTTATTACCATGAGACAAATATTAAGTAAGCTAAAATAGTGCTTCTCAATCTCTTTCCCATCACGGCACACAGAGAAAATATTTCTACAGCATACTGAGATAAAGGAACAAGGCTGCACCCAATCCCCCAAATGGCCTCTAGGGCAGCAAACCAGATGGGAAACACTGATCTAACAGACTCTCATGCTAATACCCTGGGTCTCCAGGAGTTCATCCATATGGCTATACGCTGGCATAAATAAGCCAGCTTAAGAAAAAAATTTATTTCTGCTATTCTAACCTACACATCCTAGTGAAATCATGAAACATTCAAGGCCCAGTTCATGTTATCTCCACTATGAAGCCTTCCCAAATCTCTAAGGCTGTAATTCACATCTGTCCTTTCTCTATGTTTCCAGACCACATTTACTTTTATTAAACTACCGAATTCTGTCTTATAGTTATTGGTAGCTGCATTATTTACACTACTAAATTAAATGCCCCTTGAATGCAAGGATCTTGCTTCATTTATTTTTATTTCCCTCTGCTCCACAATATTGAAAAAACGCAGTTTGCACAACAAATGTTTGTCCAATCTGAACTTGGGGTGAGTCATATTCAGTGACAATGCTTTTTGTACTACACCATAATCACAGTCTATAGCCCATGTACTTTGTCCATCTGTTTTGCAAAACTGGATTTAGTTCCAAGTCTCAAATATCCCACTTTTCCAAAGTTCCAAAAGCTCAACAGGATACATAAAAATGTTTGTTTGTGTCAGCCCCACACCAACAAAATTTAGAAGACAAAAGCAAATGTCCAGCCATTATAGAATTTTAACAACCAAGTACCAATTCCTTTATTCCAAGCAAAAACTGTGTTCCCAGAACTCAAGAAATAACTGAAAACCACACTGCTGTTACCAGCCATAGTCCCTGACAGTAACTTTAAATTGCCCTAGGGGAGAAAGAAGTGTTTCAAATTATTTTCACTACTACTGAAGAATTTCAGCCAATAAGAATTCTCATTATACAGGAGGAGTACGATAACCCTAATTGGGAACTGCCAGCTTTCTCCTTAAAATTTGTGAATATATCTGAATGCTGAGATTTCCTTATTTAGAGTCTTAATTTTTATTTTCATCTTCTCCTTGCCTTTAAAAGATATTAGTAAGGAGAATAAAAAAAAGTCTCAATAAACATTCCCAATAATGTAATATTCCAAAATCAAGATATGTGTGTATGATATTTATGGAAGTAGTTTCAAGTATAAAAAATCAGTTCCAATTTATATACTAACCGCACAGTCTGCGGCTCTCTGCTAGCTGAGATTAACACTGTAGTTTCTAGTTTTTCTCTATCATTCATGAGCATCTCTACTATCTGTAGTCTAATACTCAGCTAATATGATCATCCTCCTTCTCAGCCTACCCAATTCCTTTTTTCCTGCAGATTCGAATGTTAAGAGGAATGTGTATGTACTATCCAATCCCTCTATTTCAAAGCCTGCCCAGCTACCTTCCTCCATATACTATTCAGCTTTCTACCTCTCAAATTCTCTTATCTTAAATAAAGAAAAATAACAGCCAGGTGCAGTGGCTCACACCTGTAATCCTACCTAGCACTCTGGGATGCCAAGGCAAGAGGATCTCTTAAGGAGTTTGAGACCAGCCTGAGTAAAAGCGAGACCCTGTCTCTAAAAAAATAGAAAAATTAGCCAGGTGTGGTGGCACGCCTGTAGTCCCAGCTACTTAGGAGGCTGAAGCAGGAAGATCGCTCAAGGCCAGGAGTTTGAGGTTGCAGGGAGTTACGATGACGCCACTGTACTCTAGTACTCTAGCCTTGGTGACAGAGCAAGACCCTGTCTCAAAAAAAAAAAAGAAAGAAAAGACAAAAAAGAAAAACAACAACAGTGTCAATCTTAACACCCCTTGTAATATCACAAAGATAGAAGAGTTGGATCTTTACCTTTTGTGATTCTGAAACAGGGAATGCAAAGAAAGTACACAGGTTCTAGGAGCTTCCCTTACCGAAATCTGTGGATGCTCAAGTCCCTTATATAAAACGGCACAGTATTTGCATATAACCTATGCACTTTCTCCATATACTTTAAATCATCTCTAGATAATTTATAATACCCAATACAAATACTATGTAAATAGTTATTACATTATATTTTTAAATTTGTATTATTTTTTTATTTTTTTATTCCCCCCCTTAATATTTTCAATTCACAGTTGGTTGAATCCACCAAATCAAAACCCACAGATACGGAGGGCCAAATGTACATTGTTTCAACATAGGAAGGGTCAGGAGCACAAATTCACTGCTATCCCAATTTTGTCCCTCTATCATTTCGATGATTCTATATTTGATAAGAAAACTTTGTGGTATAAGCCTGCCTTCAAGTCAACTGAAATACTTCAGGCTATTCTGGAGACAGATAAAGTGTTTAAAATTTTTCTGATAATGTACAACATTCATTAGTCATTTTCATTTTTAAAATGAAAGTTAAATCACTATCGAAATGTAGCAAATATTGGTCAGGCACAGTGACTCATGCCTGTAATCCCAGCACTTTTGGAGGCTGAGGCAGGAGGATCACTTGAAGCCAGGAGTTGGAGACCAGCCTGAGCAATACAGCAAGACTCTGTCTCTACAAAAAACAAAAAAAATTAGCTGGTTGTTTTGGCAAATGCCTGTAGACCCAGCTACTCAGGAGGATGAGGCAGGAGGATCACTTAAGCCCATGAGTTTGAGGTTGCAGTGAACTATGATGAGGCCACTGCACTCCAGCTTGGATCACAGGGCAAGACCCTGTCTCAAAAAAACAAAAAAAAGCAAAAAACAAACAAACAAACAACAAAAAAAAACAAAACAAAAACCCTGCAAATATCAAGAAGCCTTTATTTCCATATAGTCCATTCATTCTGTAATAATTTCTATACCATCTTTGGAAGTTAAAAATTAACTACAGGTTATCATCAACCTATTTTTGGGGAAATAAAATTATCCTTTCTCTTGGTTGGAAAGTTGAGGGGAACAAATATCTAAAATATTATTTACCAATATCTTATGTCACATCTCAACCCCAAACAACTGGCAAAAAGGTTCTTTTTGGTCTAAAAGTGTATGGTAGAATAGTAGGTATTTTCACTTTGAAATTTCGTATCAAAAGTATGCTTTTAAATGGATATTTAATGATACAACGATTATTGTTTTGAGTTTTTTTTCTTTTAAAACATATCGCAGGTTATGTTTTAAAAGGAAAGTAAACACTGAAAATACCATATATCTTACCTTTCAGGCATACATGTTAAAATGTTGGCAGATGAAACATTACATTGACAGATTATGCTTCAAAATAATCCATCCAGGGAAGGGTAGAAGAAGGCAGGGATATAAATAAAACTGAACTGACCACAAATTATAATTATTTTAAAATGGTACATAGGAGTTCAATAAGGTAAGTGCACAACATTATTTCTCTATGCCCAAAGTTTTCCACATCTGTGAAAAAAACAGAGTTGGACTCATTAAATTCCCATGTTTTGCTAGTTCAATTCATTTTTTACAACTCAGTTGACTATGATATCTACACTTCAAATTTGTTTAAAAATTCTAACTATAATCCAGAGTGCACTGATAGGTAAGTCTGATACAATTAACTGAAAATTGTTCATAACTGTTAACAAAACACAATATGTACAACAGTCACTTCGGCTGGGCCCTCCTTCCTAGATAAGTCCTATTTTGCATTCCCCCAAACACCTTTCCTCAAGCATTACCTTAGACCCTTCATTCTCTACAGATAACTTTGTCAAATAGATGCCACCAGGCTTAATCTCTTCTAGTTTACCTACCCTACTGCAGCTGGTCCTCACTTCTGTTTGTGCTTTTCCAAGTCCTTTCCACCTGAGTCCCCTTCAAGATCTGACCACAACTTACATCTCTTACTTCGCCTCCCTAACAACTCATCATATTGTTCCTCTCCGTAGCATTTGATATTACAACTATTGCCCCTCCTTCAGGAAACCCTCCTCCCTTAAAGTTCTGATACACCACTTTCCTGCTAAGCTTCCTACTGACTCATACTTCAGTGGCATTTTCACCTAGTCCCCTGAAATGACGTGGTTCCTCAGGATTCTTTCCTCCCTGGTCCTTTTTCCTTCTTATCCCTATAATCCCTCATCTACATTATCATCTCATTCTAATCACTGATCAAACTATTTTTCAAATCTTCACCACTGGCCACATTAGCCTAGAAGGACCTGTGAGCCAAATCTAGCCCACCCTCTGATTTTGTAAATAACGCTTCATTGGAACACTGGCACATCCATTTGTTTGCCTATAGCTGCTTTTGTGCTCAAGGCAGAGTTGGAACAGTTGCAACACAGACAGTACAGCCCTCAAAGCCTAAAATAGTTAGGCTTTTAAAAAATATTATGGCCCTTTACAGAAAAAGTTTGCCAACCACTGTTCTATAAGGTAAATACACCAAATGAATGGTCCTAATAACTCTTCTTGATGCCAGCACTGTGGCCAGGCCACCCATCTCTGAGATTCCCGAGACTCTCCCAAACTCTCATCTCACCCTCACCAATCCATCTCCTATGGAGTAACCTATTGTGCGTTTCTAAATGCACAAATCCACTTCCCTATTTAAAATTTTTCCCAGAGAAGCGGTATTTCACAATCTGGATCCTGCCCATCCTATCCAACTTTCTAATCTTCTCTACCTGTAAGAAATATCAAATTACTTTAGTTCCACTAGAACATACCATGCTGTCTCTTAATTCCAGGCCCACCCAAGCAAGATTTACCACCAAAGAAATACCTACACATTTTTCTACTTTCAGCTTAATCACAATCACCTCCACGAAGCCTTCCCTGATCCACCCAGGCCAACCTGGGTGATTCTTTCCCTATAGTATGCTCACTTCGCTCAGTACACATTTCCATTACAATAAGCATTTCTTTGCTTTTACATCATCTCCGTACTAGTCTACACATTTCTTGAGCAGGAACCCTGAGGGACAGTAGAAGAAAGGTTATTAGGGGCATGGGGTTTTAAAGTCACGAATCTGGGACTGAATGCCAGTTCTGTCCCTTCCCAGTTGTATGTTCTTAAGCAAATTACTGAACTTATTATCTTCATCTGTATAATGGAAATTTGGTAAGGATTATTTAAGATTATACTTACAAGCAAAGTGCCTTGCACATAGTTAAGTGCTCAACAATTATTGGGTATCATTATTTTCACTGTTTTATTCCTCAAACTTGGTTCAGAATTCCAATAGCTGCTGAGTGAAATAACTGGAGCAAGCTTGTTCTGAGTACTTTGTTTTCGGCTGCATACTGAATATTTTCATCTGAACATTTGGATTCCACAACTCATTATGTTTATGCCCCAAAATGTTTCAATTAGACCAACTCATTCAAGTTTGCCCAGGACTTTCTTGGTTTGAGCACTGAAAGTCCTGTGTCTGGGAATTCCCTCAGTTCCAGGCAAACCAAAACAGCACCTTAGCGTTATGTTGCAAACAACAGAAATTGACTTGGGTTAATTTAAGAGAAAAAAGTGGGGGGGGGGGGCAGGAGAATTTATTGGAAAGATAAAGGGCAATTCACAGAACCAAAGGAAGAGCTGAAGAATCAGGCCTATGAAAACACAGGGATGAAAGCAACTCCCACAGATCTGGTAGCCAGAATTAATGGATGGTTACCTTCACAGTTCTTCCGTCAGGATAAATCAATTAGGGCCCAGTATTGGCTCACTTAAAGTTTAAACGCCAGGAACAGAATTCGATTGGACTAATTTGCATTAGCCAGAAAAAGGTGAGCTACCTTAATTAACCAAAGGAGGAAGGAGCACCTAGATTAAAAATCCCACCACAAGATATCCAATAGCAGAAAAGTAGTTTCCAAAGGCCTAATCAGAATGCTGTTTCCGAAAGAAGGGAGAATGGATATAATGGTCTCATATCAACTGTGGCTTGAACATGCCATGCTTTTAAGACCCCGATAGTCACTATTACTCATGCTATCTTTTTTTCTGACTGGGAAACTCATCTTTCAATACCTAGCTCAAGTATGACCTGTGTAACCTTACTCAATTTCCCCAGGTATAGTCATTCAATCATTCCCTTTCTCTGTACTCTCATAGTACTTTGCAAATTATGTACCTGTATCATAGAACTTACCACACTGTACACTAAGCATATGCTTAAGGTATCATTCTCATCCACTAAAATGATCTTCCCTAGATCAGAGACAATACTTTCATATTTATAATCTTTGGTGCTTAACAATTTCTTCCTGGAACATAGAAAATGCTAAATAAATGTTTAATAAATCTGTTTTCCAAGTCACTAGGACATATGAAGAATCAAATAAAAAGGAAAGATAGGGGCTACCACAGGTAAACATGTTAAGAAGGAAGAGAAAGGTATAGGACATTTTCAGAAACACCGAAAAGATCTCAGTGTTTGTAAAAATTTCAAAATAAAATTTGGTATGTAAACAAACTCCATAACCCAGAAAACCTAACTGTTCAGAATGCTTAATTCCAAGTAAATACAGTCATGATTTATTTAACCATATTTAACTGGTGATGTTGGCTAAGCTGTGACAAAATTTTTCTTAATAGCAAAACTGCAAGAAAGGATAGCTATATCCTCCTTATACTTTTAATATTCCTTTACCTCCAGGATAAAGAATAGAGACCTTTAAGTCATCCCTCAATATCCATGGGGGACTGGCTCCAGGAATCCCCTCGGACACCAAACTCTGTGGATGGTCAAGTCCTCTGGTAAAATGGCATAGCACAGTTAGCATTTCGAGTCCACAAGTTCTGCATCCAAGCCCTCAGATACTGGGGGCCAATGGCATAGCCAAACCTTATGCTAACAAAATGAAAAATCAATTTAGGAGTGATGTTATAAAGTGAATCCCAACGACTGTGCAGTTAGATTTTCTAGAAATACATTTTGTAATTCCTTTACTGGATACCAAAAAGTCAGGTTACTGAAGTATATACTATCACCAATTTTAGTTTTTTTTTAAAAAAATTAAAAATGCTTAACCTGAAGCTAATAAAGCCTTTAAAATCAAACTTCCAGTTTACAGAAAATCTGAACAGTGGTGAGAAACAGGAGGGAAAATTAAGCAACACCGCAAGGAAACACACAAATCCAGTAATCAGGACATTCTATTACGCTGAACCATATGAAATTCCGATACTTTGCTGTTTTGAACCTCAAAAATGGCAATTTCATACACTGCAATTTAATATAAGAAAATGACCTGATTTCTTCAACAAATTAATGGCATTTAAAACATGGTGAGGGGACAACAGCCAAAAGTTGGAAGCAACACAACATCCATCTATGGATGACTGGATAAACAAAATGTGGTACATACATACAATGGAATGTTATTCAGCCATACAAATTAGCCTTAATTACTAATTCACTATTGCATGGGCCTTATTCTCCCAACACTTTAACTGTCCTAATAAAAAGTTTGGATTCAATTTGGGAAGTAGTAGAAAAAGGCACTAAAAGATTAAAAGTTTCGGTTCAAAAACATACTTTAGTAAAATTACGGTGTCCGTGGTGGCTAGTATGAATACATCTATTCAAGGAATATTTTCGTTCTTACTTTTCCCCAGCCATTGTACTAAGTAGTAGACAATGAAGATACAGTCTGTGCCCTCAAAAAGCTCACAATCTAGTAGGAGAAACAGATGAAACATAATTACAATAAATTATCATAATTACAATGAGAAAGATACACTCAGAGTTCTTCCAGGATCAAAGAATGGTACCTAACCCAGAGCTGAGTATTTAAAAGGGGAAGGAATTAGCCAGGCAACAGGAGGCAGGGAAGGATATTCCAGTCAGCAAGATCGCCCTGAGAATAGAAATAGCACTGGCAAGGAGGGGCGGGCAAGATTCCAGATTATGTATAAGCATATAAGAAGTTCAATGTTTCTAGAGCTTAAGGGGGTGGGGGTGGGGGAGGAAAGGCTGAATCTGGAGACATAACCAGGCATCAGGCTCACTGAAAAAATCTCATCAACTGAGGGAAGACCACCACTTTGGAGTCAATTTTTAAACTGCAAGGTGATAGGTAATAAGGCCTAAAGTAGGCTGGAGGCAATGGAATAGAGAGGCAGGGCCACAATCCAGAGACAGGACAGAGATTCAAGCAACATGACTGGCATCTGACTGAATGTGGAAGATGAGAAAGGAGTCCAAGAAGCCTCTCAAGTTTCAAATTCAGGTCACAGTGAGGGTGATGATGCCATAAACAGAAAAAAGAAAAAAATAAAAAACAAAGGCAGAACATGGCTTTAAACACTTTGAGCTTGAGAAGCTAAAGAGATGCTCATGTGAACAATTTCCAGCAGACGATTAAAAGAGATTTAAGTCCCCCCACACTGAAATGATGATTAAAGCCAAGGGAGCTGCTGATGTGAGCAAGAAAAACAGTCTACAGAGAAGATTGTCACAGACAGAATCCCAAATCATGCCTACACGCAATGGGTAGGAAGAAGAGTTGGAAAAGCTGACTAAAAAAGAGTAATCCAAGCGGTAGAAGGACCAGGAGAGAATATATGCCCTGTTAAAGTGAATTCAAGAAAAGAACATTACGGTGTACCTGCCGTATGACATAGAGACTCCCGAAGTGAGGAAGAAAGGAAAATGCACCAGGATGGTCATAAGCACCTTTAAGACAAAAAACATGTGGTTAAATAGAGCCCAGAGGCAGAACATGGGTGAATGGGCAATGTGTATACTCCTGGGCTTGCTCTGTTCAACTGTGTTTCTGTGTGTTCATCTACTGTTATTTGGGAGTGCTAAACATTAACGTGCTGGTAAAAATCAATATGAACCAACATAAGCTTTGCATTAAGTAACATCATTTCACTAGTTACCACTCAAGTATGAGTTCATGTTACAGAAATACGTTGTAGCAGAACAGACTGTCAAAGGAAGACTAGGCAACAGTATCGATGCCATGGAGTTAGCACCAAAAGAAATGATTAATATCTTATAATAATACTGTACCTTTCACTCCCAAATGCAGAGTTTTTTCAAGTACATCTAGTCTCTCCTCTCAAAGAGTATTTATTAAATTGTATGTACTGTTCACTAAAGGACTAGCCCAAGATGCCTACCCTCATTGGGTGTCTTGGCAGAGCCCACACACTTTTAATAGCTATACACACACAGAATTTGTTGTCTATTACAGCAATTTATCCCAAATAAGTGAAGGAAAATTCACTTACAAAAGCATTAAGAGAGGAGGAAAAGAATAGGGACTGATGGCGTCAAACTAGTCAGTCAGGAAAGTCCTTATGGAGAATTTCTGAAGAGTTTTTTTTTTTTTTTTTTTAACTAGAATGACATGGTGTGACAGAACTGTAATCTTGGTGTTCCAGAGATATTTGAAGGAGTCTGAGTGAAGACAGAGTTTGTCAGAGTGAGCCCCTCTCAACAGACAGCCAAAGAAGCCATGGAGTAGAACACCACGTACAAAGGCAAGGAGAGGAAACTGTACGGTTACTCAACCAACTCAAGTACTTTATCAAGACTGGCACAAAGGAAACATGAGAAAAAGCAGTAGGTGAGGCGGAAAAGGTAGGGCCTTAGGTGGAACTATCTGCAGTGGCGTGCCAAGCACTTTTATCCTGAAGTCAGGATAAAAAGAACGGAAAGTAACATGGAAACAATTTAGAAAGATCAATCCACAACATACATTGGGGAGAGAAGATGCTGAAGAAAGGAAAACCAGGTACCTGTACGCTTGTGCAGGTGAGAGTAAAAAGGGTCTAACTAAACTAGGGGCAGTAAGGTTGGTAACAAAGGTAAAAATATGGGGCTCTTCAGATGACGAATACAAAGAAGAGTGACAGAAGGGAAGAAAAGGGAGTCAAAGATAAAGCTTTAAACTTGACAGTTGGACAGTACCATTTACCAACAGAGGTTCCAGAGAGAACCAAATTTGGGAGAGCTAGTTGAATTTGCAGGGTAATTTATCCCTAGTATTATAAACTAAAGCACAAAGTTCAAGTGTTAAGGCCAAGGATATGGGTTATCAGTTTTCAGTAAACCTAACTAACTGGCTCTTGCTAGTAAGAAGGAAAACTTTGCAATAATAAAAAGAAAAGAAGGCAAATAAACGATAAACAGTATGTCAAAAAATTTTTATTAGCAAGGTTTTAAAATACTAAAATAGGGATTCTGTGATATAGTCAAGATTTCATCAATATTTTCCTCATTACCCGACTTTCAGACATGCTTCATACATGTCAAGTCTTAGATTCTCCTCAATGGAGTGCAGCACAGTGAACAAACGTCCTGGCTTTAGTGTTATGGTTTTGATATAAGGCCAGGCTCTGCCACTTCCTATCAGATGACTTAGGCCTAGTTACTTAAGAGCTGTAGGCCTCAAGTTTCCTCAGCAGTAAATGGGGATAATATCAGTACCTACTTGATAGGACTGTTATGAAGACAAATAAATAAACCATATAAAGTACTTAGCACTTAGTACTTCACACAATGAATGTTAAGGTTTTTAAAACAATTATTATTAGTTACTGTTACTCACATCTTTGCGATATACAGGAGCAAGAAAAAGAAAAGTTAACCCGAGTAGCAGTTCCTGAGTGTGTGATTTACAAGGATTCATTAAACAGAACATTTCTGTTGTGTGCACTTTTCTGTGAATTTGAAAAGTTTTAAATATTTTTTTTAAAAAAGAAAAAAAATAATGCCTTACATGAAAAGAGCTGGTATTATTTTTTTTAATTATTTTTTTATTTCAAAATATTGAGGGGGTACAAATGTTTTTGTTACACGGATAGATTTATAATGCTTTAGTCAGGGCTGTAAGTGTGCCCATCACCTGAATATTGTTCACTGTATCTGTTGGGTAGGTTTTTACCCCTCCCCTCCTCCTCCCTCCCCCCTTCTTGATTTCCAGCTTTTCCTTTTTTGGGTTTCAGACCAAATAAAAGTAATTAAGAGTTTCCTTTTCACTACGTACTTCTTAGTTGTAGCTACAAAATCCATTCCCATACTCAAGCTCCAGATTGCTGTCAGTGATAATTACTCCCTCCCCTACCTCCATCTGTAAACCTCAGAATAACCTATATATCCCCTCTCTCTTCAGTGAGCTTTACACAGAGGAAGAGGATCATCAAATCCTCATTCCAGGTTGTGGCCATCGCTAGTTTCAATTTTTTGGAAAAATTTCCTCCTTGCAGACCAGATAACAGCACTATTTCTCCAGAACCAATTCTAAATATTACTGCCCTGTCACCCTTTTCCATTGCTCTAATCATGTTACATCTTCTCTTTGCTTGGGAATGAATTCCTTCAACTCTCCCTATCAAGAAAAAGCTTTCAAGCAACTCTTTGCCACAAGACATTCTCAGACAAACAAGGGCCATCTGGAAGTCTCACCTTTTCACTCCCTAATCTAATTACTGCTCCCCCGTCTTTATTCGCTAATTCATGTGCCCCTTTCAAGTTTGGTATATACTTTCTGTGAGATTCACCAACCTCATTTTTTTCTCTTCTAAAACCTCTTAAAGTCTCTCTTCTAAGAGGCCACTCTTGACTGACATGCAATGATTTTCTTCCTTGACCCTCTCCGTAATCACAATTCCCTGGCATATAACTCTACCCTTTATTTTCTTTAGAAAATATTCATTTTATTCTTGCACCTAGCACCTCATTTGTATATTAGCTGGTTATATAATTTATAACATATTTTATCTTTTGTCTATCCTGTATGTGAAAAGATAGGAATCATATCTTATCAAAGTGCATCTCACTGTTTTGGAACAGCCTGACAATTACAACTACTTAGTTACAGAGCTAAGTTGTGCTGCGTTTCTAATGTAATAACAGAGTCTAATGGATAAGACTAAATTAGACATGTCATCTAGACTTAGTTATGCCTAAATCCACAATAAAGGCCCTTGATCAGATCTGACCCCAGCTTACCCTTCAGTCACATCTCTAGCCCTCCCTTTTCTCTCTGGCAGCCTCAGCAGTCCTAAGACATTCTCTCAGGACTCTTCAATTATGGTTCCCTCAAGTCTGGAATACCCCTTCCTTCCCCACACACGTCTCCTGCCCTTTGCCTGGCCAACTTTCTTTCATCCTTCAGAATCTGCTCACTCCTATTCATCCATTAAGAATCAACCAGAACATCTCCCCTGTCCAGCTCCAAGTATGGTGGTTTCATGCATTTTCAGAATACCTGTATCATACCACTTATTGATGTACTGTATTGTAAAAGTACTCCCATTGTAAACCCCTTGAGGTACAGACTGCATATTATTACTTTTTGTATCCCCAAAACCTAACATTGTTAGATACTCAACAATTAGTGAAAATGCTCATCCCTACCTTGTGACTTGTGCAGGCTACATAAGCACTCTGAGGTTCCACAACTAAAGTACTTTCCTCATGTGAAGTGAGGATAATGCCATACCTAGCTCATAAAGTTGTTACATAGATCAAATGAGGTATCATGAAACTCATAGTACAGTGTCTCCCACACAGAAGGACCATTTGAATGCCTGCTATTTCATGCCTCAGTTGCCTTAATGTATACTGGAAATGTAACATTGTGACCAATATCAGGATGAATGCTTTAGCAACCATGCTGTCTTTCTCAGGCATCTGGAAGTCACTGGTTACATTCTGACCATCATCAGCAAATATCTGTTGTGTACCTATTATGTGCAGAGGTCCTCACTAAGGGCTGTGATAACTGAGCTCCCAGAATACAATAAAAAAAGCAAATAAGACAAAAACCTGTGCCAGTATCTAAGAATATTATTAGTTTTTCCGTAAAAACAGTATTTTTCAAACTACATTAAGTTTTTACTTATAACAGTAACTTTTCAAGAAAAATTACTAATGGGAAAAGTTCAAAATAAACTGTCATCAAGTAGAACAGTAACAGGAGGCAGTTCCAAAATTTCTTGTTCCTATTCTTAAGTTTCACTTTTGCTTAGAAGTACTTCTCACAAAGGATATTTAACCACTATCAGGAAAGAGACAGATGACCTTTACTTGTCTCATGGCAATTCCCTAGGTTTTTTCCAATTAGTATTTAATTTTGTAGCTCTGACAAACGGCCTGAATTTGTTTCTCTACAAAATAGAAGGCTAAATGGTATATTTACCCTACAAGCTTCCTAAATACAGGATAATTTACACACTTCTTAATCACACTGGCCCCTCAACAAAAATTACAGAACTGCAAGTCATGTCACCTAGTATTAGAAAAGGAAGCTGTGGCCTTAAAACCATTTTCCCCCTAACAAATCCAAAGGTCACAGTCCCAGGGAAGTTTGTGCATTATACTTCATTGCTTTTAGTAGCTGCAGAGGGACCTCTAGCGCTGCCTCAATAAGCCGAGTTTGCAAATAGTACCTGCTAATGTCACCTTAATGAGACAATGGCAACACGCTGAGTAGCAACGAACTGAGTGACCACGATGAATGTTTACAGTTTTGCAACCACTTGGAAATCCTACCAGCTTGGAGCAAGAGGATATAAGAGGACGTATGAACCTATGTATCCAATTTATTTCAGTAAAACATGTCAAAGAAATTATCGTCCTGTGCACACCCCCACTCCAAGAAAAGCTAAGAAAACAGGTCCTATGCGCGGGGCTCGCAACAACCTCTTTTCCGAAGCCTCCACACAATAGATGGCAAACTATTGTCCACCTTCGGCTCGCTCCAAATGCCAGCAATAGCAGGAGTATGAGCTGGAAAAGCTCAGCGCGACTAGTCCAAAGGACAGCATTGGAATATAAGAAAACGGTCCTGGCGCATCCTACCCTCCCCCATCCATCACCCTCAAACAAGTCAGTTACCCGGCTGGTCCCCACCCCCCTCTGCGGGCCGCCACCGCCCGCCTGGGCCCGGCTCACAGAAGGTAGGAGCTGGGACCCGCAGAGCCGAGGCTCCATGTGCGGCAGCGCGGGAGGCACTAAGGGGGCTGCCCTGGGCGGAAGGGTGCATGGGCAGAGGGCGCAAGCCGCCACCGCCCCCTCGGAAGGGCGGTCGGCGGGCCAGGGCGGCAGCATCCCCGCTCGTCTGCGCGGCCCCGGCCCGCGGACCCCGCCTCAGCTCCACATCCCTTCCTCGCCGACACCAGGCCGCGCCCGCGTGACGGGGCCGAAACCCCGGCATTTCCAGGTCCCGGCGCCGGCAGCTCAGGAGGGTGGCTGCAGCCCAGCCCGCGACCCGCTACCCGCTCCGCCCAGCCCGGGCCCACGGTGACCGGAGGCAGCGGCCAACTCCGACCGACCACAAGCCGGCGAGAACAAGCCCAGCGCCGGCCCCCCGCCCCTCCCTGCCGCTGCCCGGCCGGGGCTGCCGGGCGGGCCCAGACCGCGGAAGAGCACTCACTTCCACATCGCGGCCCTTGTTCTTGAAGCTCTTGATGCGGTGGTTCTCCAAGCTGGGGTTCTCGGCCATGGCTGCGCGCGGCTCCGGCGGCGGCTACTCCTGAGGCTGCGGCGGCGGCGAGTCTTGGCGCGGGAGGGGGAGGGGGAGAGCGGCAGGGGGAGGGAGGCGGAGGGGAGGAGAGCACGTTCCGTGACGCCTCCGAGCGCGAGGTGGCAGCAGCAGCGCCGGGGGAGGCGCGGGCCGACGGCCGGGCCGGGCGGGGCGGGAACGGTGCTGAGAAGCGGCGCGCGCCCGCGGAGGTTGGGGACACGTGACCGGGGGCGGTGGCCGACTTGGACGCTCGCCGGGCGGGACGTGCCCGGTTGTTTCTTGGGATGACCCTGCCCTGCTCCTCACAAGGTTTCTCCACAGCCCCTCGGTATTGCAAGTCTGGTGCCAGAAAAGGAACCGGACTTTGCCGGTTTTACGGCTCCCCAGGCGCGGGGCGGCGGTCGGCAACTACAGTTCCCAGCATGCCAGGCTCCGGCCGGAGTAAATCTCCGTGCCGAAAGAGAGCGAGGAGAACGCCGGGATCCCTGTGCGCGCGGCTCCCTGCGCGGCGTGCTTTGAGCGCCGGCCACAAAGCCCCGCCCCCAAGGCCGCCTCTGGGCGGGGGGAAAGGGAGGGGCTTCCCTGGAGATGGCACCTTGCGCCCTATCAGGAGGGAGAGGGCGGGGCTTCCTGGGAGCGCACTTTGCTCCCTGTAGCTAGAAAATTGGAAAAAGGCGCCGCGCGTGCTTTGTTCTGTCGCTTTTTTCGGGTCTCCTATAGCAGCCACCCTCATTTGCTGTTCTCTCGCTCTGCTTTAATTTTATAAATGGCACTTATTTCCACTTGACCTGTACATAGGTATGTATGTGATATGCGTGTTTATGGGTGTGTTACCTGGCTTCCCGCACTGGAATTAAGCTCAATGAAAGCAGAAACTTTGGTTTACTGCTGAATCTCTCGTGTAAAACAGTGCCTGGCACATCGTAGGTACTCAATAAATACTTGTTGAGCAAATTAGCACTCTAGCGTCTCCCGGGTTCTTCATCATCCTTCCAAGCCCCGGTCTGCAACCATAACTCCAGCACCTCCTGTATTTCTGTGCCCCCAACACTTCTTGTTCCACCGTCATGCATAATCTTAGCCTTCAGGCAGCAGTCAAGTCCGGTCCGAAGAGTCTGCAGACTAGCTTCTCCCCTCAGGGGCATGGAAGGAATGACAGAGGGAAATGTGGATGGATTACACTGCTGCTTTCTGGAGCAGGTGGGCTTCACTTGATTATATGTGAAATAATTCATTTTCAGAATTGATAGTAGATATGAGCCAATATGTAATGTTATAGTACATATAATTCAAATGAACTGAGGTCAAAGGTTGGTAAAATATACCGTGGAGAAATCTGTTAAAGAAGACAACATGGTGGGATATGGTGGCTCACGCCTATAATCCCAGCACTTTGGAAAGCCAAAGTAAAAGGACGGCTTGAGGCTAGGAGTTAAAGACCAGCCTGGGCAATATAGGGAGACCCCATCTCTACAAAAAATAAGAAAAATGAGCTGGGCATGGTGGTACATGCCTGTAGTCCCAGCTACTTGAGACGCTGAGGCAGGAGGATTGCTTGAGCCTAGGCATTCAAGGATGCTGCGAGCTATCATTACGCCACTGCACTCAGCCCGGGCCATGGAGCAAGACCCTGTGTATAAAAATAATAATAATAATAAAATCTTCAAAGCAAAAGGGCCTTAAAGAGCCCAAGGCCCAGGAGTCAGGAATTCAGAGTCTGTGGTTGCCAGGCTATGTCCAGGGATGTTCATCTGGTGAGTGGTAGGATATGGCCGGTTAATAAACACAGGCTTCAGACCATTGTGTAGTATTGGACTGTGGCCCAGTGTTGCCAGAAGATGCAATTATTCAAGGACAAACAAAAATCTGGATTCTTTTTATTTTTAAATGTTAATTCACATTTTTAAATGGACTTCAGTGGTTCAGTCACTTCAGAACATCAGGCCCTCAGTTTGCAACTGCTGATCTTAAGTCTAATCACTCATTTGAAGGGAAAAAAACACATACACACATCACCTATGACTTAGAATGACTACATTGGCTCAACTCTGGTTCTTAAAGAAATGGAAGTTGTGTTTGCCACTCTCCTTGATTGACTGGGAGAGAAATTTTCAGACTGTTGATCAGTCTATTATAATTTTGCAAGTATTCTCTTTTCAGGTTACTTTATTCCCTTATACCACCTCTCGTCACTCTATTTGCTGTCATCAAATGTGTAAGTATTTCATCACTCGTTTTAGGGTTTTAGACATCTTTAGTGTGCACTTACTATGTGTCATTCATTGCACTAGCACTAGGATACATTTGTAAACAGTCTGGGTCCTACCTCCACACAGCTTCATGTCTATCAGAGAAGACAGACAATAAAACAAGTAGTCACGCAAAAAGTGTAGTGGGTGTTAATTAAAAAAGGTGAAAGAAGCCCATGGCTCACGGTAGGGAGGCCTTTATAAGCTGCCAATTCCTAAGACTCCTGACTTTTGAGGGGCTCTAGGCGAGACTACAAATGGAGGTCTACATATGTCTAAATGTTTAAAAGTTGCAAATCAAGCTTATAAACATAAATAAAATATATTCTAACCTCCAACATTGACAGATGCACCTCCTTAACAACCTGGAAGTCTGGGCTCAATTTAAATTTCCTGACTTCTTGAAGTTCAGATCCAGCATGTGGCCAGCCCACAGCCCACTGTTTGGTCCCCTTCTCTTCCATGTCCCGGCTCCATCCCACAATGAAACACCCCTTAAGAACACATGTGCATACTCTTACCCACAATGTTTAAGTCTTGCCCACTCACCCTTAAAGTGTTAGCTACATTCCCCTACCCACCTCAAGAGGTGCCCCTTGGCCATCACTCAGGCCTAGGAATGTACGAAGCAGTGACATGATGTGCTCCCAGAAGGGTAGACCCAGGCAAGAGGCCTGGCAGAAGACCCTGGGAGCAGGCGTGGCCCTTTCAGCAGTGAATCCCAGGGCTCTGACACCCAGAAATTGATTTAGAGCCACAGGTTCCAGTGGCAAGACCACTTGGCCCCATGGGGTGCTGCAGAAGAGAACCAGAGTGAGTTCTTCTAAAGGAGCTAAAGAACCAGTCCAGAGCAGACCCTCTCTTACCTGGGTCTAACTTAGTCATTTTTACTCTTTGCCATTATTCCTGGTAACTGCAGCATCCACACATCTGGCAGCCTGACTCCAGAGTCTCTCCACATCCTTAATGTTACCAGGTTTCTACTACTTATAACCCCCACCAGGCCATGGAGTCTTTAATCTCTGGTAAATCACCATCTCCTGGGACTCAAATTTTGTGCTTCTCATTGTTAGCAACTATCTCCTTCTCTTTTGCCTCACTCTAATCATCACCCTTGCCCTGAAACTTCTCTGGACAACTCTTCTTTTAAAGGGATTTACTTTCCAAATATATTTTGCATGTCTGCCACACAGCAGGCATTGTATTCATCAGGCACCTATATGAAAGGGCAGGAGGTTTGGGGAGAGGAGAGGAGCCGGACAGAAACAAGAAGGAAAGACCCTCAAATCCTTCTTCCTCCTCGGACTCACTGTCCACCTTCCCAAGGCATTGGGAGTGGCACCAGCAGGCAGTCAGGTAGCAAGATGCAGCAGGCAACACAAACACAACAGATCTGAAAAGGACTGCATTACTTCCTCCTAAGTCACCTCCTCTCTGCAAACCCCCGACTCTGTTAGTGGCATAACCATTCTTCCAGGGACCCCACTCAGAACTGAGAGCCATGTTTACTTCCTGCCTCTCCCTCAACACCCTCACCCAGTCACCATGTTAATTCACCACTCAATGTTTCTGGAATCTGTCTCTTCTTCCTGTGCCACCCACAAGACCACCTTCACACCTCCTAAGTGATCCCCCTGCCTCTTGCATCCTCTCCATGACAATCTGACTCACTTCTCCAGATTTTCCTGACTTTACCTCTGCTCCCAATCAATGCCCTCTCCCTCTCTGCCATTGTCTGTCAAATCATTGCTAAACTCAGGCTGGTAGCTAAGATCATCTGCGATGCAGCCACAGTGCAGTATACTTTTCTTATTTCTCGCTCCCCTGCACATAGCTCATGCTTCGGCTAACGTGCTCTGCTCACCCCTTTTCCAAATATGTCTTAACCTTTCCAGTTTTCATATATCTGCTATTTGATTTACCTAGAAGCCCCTTCCCCTATCTCTGCCTCGCAACGTCAGTCCCACTTTTAGCACTCAGCACACCTAATACTCCATGGCGATGGAGTGGTCATCTTCCCCATGAAGCTGTCCCAGCATGGTACTGGGGAGGGAACTTTAGAATTTGAAAACTCAGGCTCCAGGGCTGACTTCCTATCAGAGCAAGCCCAGGCAAGTCACTTATCTTGCCTGAATCCTCTTCTCCTCTACAAATGAGGATTCTGAATCACTGGGTTTTTCTGAGACTCGCACTCTAAAATGCATGTGGAAGTGCTTTGACATTGCTCTATTAATATTAGTTTTTACTATCCTTCCAGCCAGGAGTGGTATCTTTTTTTTTTTTTAATTTCAGCATATTATGGGGGTACAGATGTTTAGGTTACGTATGTTGCCCTTGCCCCTCGCCCCAAGTCCATATCTTTCTTTCTGAACCTTGGAAGAACTTTGTTCACAATTTGGTATTGCTGCAATTTGTGTAGAGTCTTTTCTCTCTCGCTCACCTGTTGCTATGGTCTGAATTTATGTGTCCCTCCAAAATTCATACGTTGGAACCTAATACCCAATGTGATCATATTAAGAGGTGGGGCCTTTGGGGAATTAACTAAATCATGAGGCTCTGCCCTCATGAATGGATTAGTGTTCTTATGAAAGAAGATGGAGTGGACCTGCACCTGCAGTCCCAGCTACTCAGGAAGCTGAGCTGGGAAGATCTCTTAGCCCAGAAGTTCAAGGCTGTAGTGTGCTCTGATCACACCTGTAAACAACCACTGCACTCCAGCCTGTGCAACACAGTGAGACCCGAAAATGGGAGGTTGAAGGGAGTGCCCTAGCGCCTACTGCCCTCCCATCTCTTCTGTCATGTGAGGACACAGCAACAAGGCTCCATCTTGGAAGCAGACAGCAGCCCTCGCCAGACACTGAATCTACTGGCGCCTTGCTCTTAGACTTCCCAGCCTCCAGAGCTGTAAAAAATAAGTTTCTGTTGTTTACAAATTATCCAGTCTCAGGTATTTTGTTCTAGCACCACTGACAAACTAAGACAGCTTTAAACCCTTAAAATGCCTTGTATACATGTTTGTGTTCCCCAGCCTAGAACAATTGGGTCCCAATGCATGCTTGCCAAATGAACAAATGAATTAATAAGTGAATGAATAAACTCCTTCCTTCCCTCATGTTCACCTTATGGCTATTTCACTACCCTCTAAGAGTACCTGAAGCAAGAAGCAAATACAGAAAATCAAAGAAGATGACATTCAGACATTCAAATGCATCATCCCAACTACCTAGCAGTGCTCTTACTTCAGTGAT
>RJWJ010020833.1:0-27500 GCA_004363605.1 Indri indri | reverse complement strand
AAATTGGATTCGTAATCAATATCTCTGCAGTTTGCTTTTCTCATTTAAGACTATGCCATGCTCGTCCTTCCAGAGCAGTACATCCAGACTCAATGCACTCTTTTTAGTAGTTGCATAATATTTCATGGAACAGATGGATGTTCAACAATTCATTCAGCCATTCCCCTACTACTGGGCGTTTAGGTTGTGCTCAGGGTTTTATCATAACAAACAAAGCTGTAATAAATACCTATGCAAACAAATCCATAAATACTGGTGCTTTTAGGTCAATAGGATAGATTCTCGGGAGGGTGCATGTATTTTTTACTTAAATAAATAGTATGAGGTTGTATACCACTTTGTACCTCTTACTTTTCTCACTACGCACTATGCTTTTGATATCTATCAGTGTTGCAATCTGGAGGACTAACGTGCTGTCTCTAACAGCTGCACAACATTTCACAGTGAGCGACCCCCCGCCCCCCTCAATTCACTCCTCGCTCTGCAGATGACTTTGTATAGCGGCAGCACAGTCCGTACGTACTTTTAAAATACTACTGAAAGGTTCCTGTGCTTAAAAACAAAGCACCCCATAGAAAAGAAAGAATTCCAGCTTTTTCAAACTCTTTAAGAGATTTTGGAAAATTGTTATGACCAACCCCGGCCTAAGAGAAGGAGGAGATGGCAGGGGAGAGGGGACTCGCATCTGTTAAAACTCTGCTGTGCCAAGCACTGTACAAAAGTCCTATTTGATTCTCAGTGCAACCTTGGAGAGGATATTTCACCCAGTGACCGAATGAGGAAACTGAGAGACAGAAAGTGACGTGCCTCCCT
The DNA here is from genome assembly GCA_004363605.1 of Indri indri. Taxonomy (NCBI): domain Eukaryota; kingdom Metazoa; phylum Chordata; class Mammalia; order Primates; family Indriidae; genus Indri; species Indri indri. Next base: position 26,687 of record RJWJ010020833.1, on the reverse strand, counting down.
CGCACTCATGGTGGGGCCGAGATCCAAGCCGGGTCTTACTGGCTCCAGAGCCTTGGCCCTTCCCACTACTCCTTGTGAACTTGAACCCAGACTGACTTCACGTATCAGAAAGGGTCTTGCAAGCAGCACGAGGAACGGGTGGGGGAAGGCAGATAAGTATCGCAAGATTTTCGATCTATAGCTTCATCCCAGGATTTGGAGAACACTGAAAATTGATATTCTTCCCAACAAAAATTAATTGTCTTAACGTTCCAAGCTCTAAAAGTCTACCAAAGTTATAGAGCTTTTGTGGGAGAAAAAAGAGTTAGTGGTACCAGGAACAACTTATTCAGGGGTTGAGTTGATCAGAGTTTTCCTGGCTCTGGGAAGATGCAGGCCCGACCCGCGGAGGGAAGGCGTCAGGGAGTTGTGGGAAATACAGGGTCGAATCGTCAACGCTGGTGCCGAGCGTGGAAGGAGGGCAAAATGAATGCTCCGGAACACGAGCAGATTTCTGCCTGGACTCCTAGGGCTGTCACGAGCTTTCTTGTTTGGCACTGAACTTTCTCTTCCTAAACACATGGGACTGAATTGGTAACCTGCTGTGGTCAGTTGTGTGGAAGGATCTAGAAACCATCATAATGAGGCCAGCGGCAGCATGGATGTCAGGACGTCATGAGTCAAGCACAAAAGGAAAAGATGAAATGATCATACTGCGAGATGGTAAATTGCGGATGTTAACTGCATAATTTTTGCCCCAGGACCCAGGGTCAAAACACAGGCTTGTTAGGACTTAGAGCCGTCACCTCATCAGCTCAGGTGGCCGTGCCGTCACCCTGGTGGCACACATGCCCAAAGGCACAGTGAGTGGCAAGGTAAGCTGGTGGCTCCCTTCCACACTACCGAGTGGCAACCAAACCAGCTTGAGTTCCGGAGGAGGACAGCCTGGCAGAAGAGAGAACAGGAGAGGCCTATGGAGGGAAGGAGCCAGAAATTCAAATTGTTTCACGAAGGAGAATCTCTGTCGTAAAGAGCTCACAGCCCCCGTAGGAAAGACAAGCAGACAAACCATGCCATGCGGGCAGATGGGCACAAGATGCACAGCAAAAATAAATGCGGAAGGGACTCTGCCTGGGGGAGCTGGGGAAGGCCTCACTGAAGTGATGGCATTTGATCTGGGCCTTGAAGGGTGACCCGAAAACCAGCACTCACGCTGACAGCCAACGTTCACGCGTCTGCAAGGCAGGCAGTGCTACCCTAGCAGCTGGGCGTGCAGGATTTCATTTCCCCTCCACAGCTCTGTGTCTACGATTTCATTCGCTCTTCACAATAATGTCATGAGGTTATGTTATAGATGAGGGAAATGAGCTCAGAGAGGTTGATTAACTTACTCAAGGTCATACAGCTAAGCAAGTAGTAGAACAGGAAATTGAATCCAGGTCTTTTTTTACTCCAAAAATCCTGGGTTCCCCGTATTTCCCTGTGTTCGGCACTCCCTCTAACTTCCCCGCAGAAAAAGGAGTTTGGAGAGGAGATGCAGAGAGGAGACGGCTTTTTAAAACGCCTTAGTAGCAACGAGAAGGTGCCTGGACTCCCGATGACGGCCACTGGGGGGTGGTAGAGAGGGGAAGCAGGGCGAGCGCAGCAGGGATGTTGGGGGGGGGGGTGCCAAGTGTGATCTTCTTTCTTCAAGTGCCATCACATGGTTCTTGTTTTTATTTAAATTGAGGTGAAATTGACATAACATAAAATTAACTATTTTAAAGTGAACAGTTCAGCAGCATTTAGTATATTTCCAATGTTGTACAACCATCACCTCTACCTAGTTACGAAGCATTTTCATCCTCCCAAAGTCAAACCCAGGACCCATTGAGCAGTTGCTCCCCTTTCCCCCCTCCCCCAGCCCCGGGCGACCAGCAATCTCCATGTGTCTCTATGGATCTCCCTCGTCTGGACACTTCGCACCCTGGAATCACACAATCTGGCCTTCGTGTGGGGCTTCCTTCGTTTAGCATGATGGTTTCAAGGCTCGTGTTGCAGCAGGTACCAGCACATCATCCCTCTTTATGGCTGAATAACATTCCGTGTTACAGATGTACCATGATTTGTTCATCCGTTCGCCTGTTGATCGGCATTTGGGTGTTTCCACCTTTTAGCTATTAGGGACAGTGCTGCTGTGCGTATTTGTGTACATCGTCTGCATTTTTAAACCCAGCCGTGCTTTAGAAAGACAGGAAAGGACTAGAAGAGTGAATGAGACCAAACTGGTGGTCGGTACCTAGCACCAGCAATGAGAGTGTGAGAGAAGCAGAAGAATCTGAGAGTGTTTAGAGGTGGAGTTTGCAGGGCGTGCTACGCATCGAATGTGTTGGCGGGAGACAGAGGGCAGGTGGGGAAGAAAGAAGCACCGAGAGGACTCAGAGGTGGTGATGAAGTCGCAAAGTGAGGAAGAGCAAGGCTGGAGTTTAGACGATGGATCTGGAACTGAGTGTGGAGTACCATTGGCCACCCCGCTGGATGTCCAGTAGGCAGCAGTCCATTCAAGAGTGCGTGCTGGGCTGGAACGGCCAAGGCAGAAAGGGTCCACAGAGCAGGAGATGGGGCAGAAATGCCGGGGAATCCCACCTAAGGGGAGAGCTCCATGCTGTGCTGTTCGCTCTTGCTGGAATGCCAACGCTGTTCTCTGAGCCTGGATCTCTCAAGATCCATCTCAGATGACACCCATTTCTAGCAAAAGTTTGGTAATTCCCAATCTGAGTTAGGTTTCCCATAGCATCGTAAATCATATTAATGATCATCAGTGTTCCAGTTCCATAATTACTTGAAATCTTTTAAAAATTTTTTTCATGGAGACAGGGTCTCACTATGTTGTCCAAGCTGGTCTTAAACTCCTGGCCTCAAGCAATCCTCCCATCTCTGCCTCCCAAACTGCTGGGATTATAGGCATGAGCCACTGTGCCCAGACACTACCTGTAATCTAATTGGAATTTGAGGGCAAGGATGTTGTCCATTATTTTTCTGTGTAGCATGTACAAGGCACAGTATAAATACTGGCCAAATGGATGAAAGTGAGGGATCTCTAATGACGACAGAGAGGGAACTGTGAGGAGAAGGAAGAGAGCCAGGAGAGAGGAGTTTTGTGGAATCCAAGAGGAGAAAATTCTGAAGAGGAATGAACCATATAAAACGCTGCAGCGAAGTGAAGCGGAACGAGAAGAGGCCACTGGAGTTAGGGACACGGCTGGTTCACGCAGCATGGAGGTTGCAGGGCCAGAAAGGGCACAGGGCCGGAAGGCGGTCGTGGGCTCAGGAAGAAGCAGGCGGGATGAGGTGGCAGAAGACACTCTGCGAAAGGCAAAGGGGTAAAGAATAACTGGAGGGAAGTCAGAATTAAAAGAAAGGAATTTTTTCTTTGAGGGAGAGGAAAGCCTTGTTTGTGAGGATGGAGAGCCGATGAAGAAGAGATGAAAAGGCAGGCAAGCGGAGCGAGAGGAGACGGACCAAGAATGAAGCAGAACAAACGTGCCTGGGGTGTGTCAAGGTGGGACAAGGCAGGTGGCTGCTGGGTTACTGTTGGGCGAAGAGACGGCGCCTTAGCGGGGTCCGTCTTCCTGCCGCGCTGACTCGGGGCTAAGATTCACTTTGACCAGTGGGATGCGGGACAGGGCGGCAACGTGCCCGCTCCAAGCCCAGGACTCGGGAGGCCTGGCGTGGCCCTGCTGGCCCGGTGGCACTGCCACCACGAGAACGGCAGACCTGGTCTGCCTGGGACTCCCGAGGAGAGCCGGGGCGCGCACCTGAGCCCCACCTGCGGCCTGCAGACAAGCCCGGGACCCTGAAGGAGAAACAAAGGCTCCTCACTGTAAGCACTGAGGTCCTGGGTTGTTTGTCGCGGCAGAAAGTGCCAGCTAACACGAGGGAGAGGAGGAGTATGGGCCTGCGAAGGACCCAGGGCCGCTGCTTTCTGGCAGGAGGAGGGAGGAAACAGAGATGCATGATGGTTTGCAGGTGGCAGGAGGGAAGCTGAGGAACTCCTCACCTGGGGCGCTCGCACTCTCAGCCCGACTGGGGACGAGGTCACCGTGGAAGGAGCCCCGAGGGTCACGGTGACACAGCACAGGAGCGGAAAGGAGAGGGTCCCTCTCCAGGTGGCTTTAAAAACGGCGCAGAAGGAAAGTGTAGGAGAAAGAAGTTTCCCACATTCAAAATTAGAAGCAACAATTTCAGAGTCTCCTTATCTGCTGTGTCGGGGACACGTCTCTGAGGCCGAGGCCGTGAGCCTCCTAGGATTGGGCGCTGCTGATGGCCACGGGGAGGGACTTGTGAGGAGTGGCGGCTCACCCTCCCTCCTTGCTTGCCGCAGTCTATGGCTACAAGCCACCTTCGTGGAACCGCCAGTCGGAGAGAAGAGCCGGGATGGCAGGGACCTCTGGTCCAGGACCCCAGGCCTCCAGTTTCTGGTGGAACCCGTGTCCCCAAACTTCCCAGCTCTCTCTCCAAACTCCGCAGTAAAATTTCAAGACTTACAGCTGGATCTTTTAAGCTGCTGCTACAGCTCCTGCACTATCAAAAGTACCCAGACATTCTAGAAACTTCAAAATGGCTCAGTGGCAATAATACTTTTACAAAGAAAGAGAGAAAAGAAGACGAAGGTTTCTTATAGCATCATATGATAGCTCCAAAAGCTGTCTCTCTGGGTATCTAGCCCAAGATTTGGGCGGGGATGCGGGGAGTTGATGGCAAAAGCCACGAAACAGAGACAGACTGTGCTAGAGCCTGGGCAGCGAGGCGACCGAGAGCTCAGACTCTGGCTCAGACGGTCTGGGTTTGAATCCAGATCTGCTGGACTGCGGAACTTCAAGCAGGCTGCTTGATCACACCGGGCCTCGCCTTCTCTATTTGTGCGACGGGCATCCAAACAGTCCCCAGCTCACAGGAAGGGTGAAGGTTAATAGGTCGAGTTGCGTAAAAGTTCCTGGAAGTGATTGGCACATGATAATCCCTTGATACATCTGCCACTTATACCAGCTGTGACCTTGGGCAAGTTACTTAACGTCTCTGTACTTCAATTTCCTCCTTTGTACAACGTGCCTAATAGCAGAACCCACTTCGCAGGGTTGTTACGAGACAGAAATGAGTTAATACGGGTAAAATGCTCACAACAGTGCCTGGCATGTGGTAAGTGTTGTAAAAGTGACGGCTGTTTCCCCTCTTTTTATCCACGGACAGGCTATGCACTTCTCGAAAAACATCCATTCGCTTTTCCCGGAAATTCTCAACTGTGTCAAGCCTAACAACTTCTTTACATAACAAACATTGTTAGTCCCCCGTACCATCCTGAGATGCAACTCACAGATAAAATGAGCTACCTATACATATAATTTCAAAAATATATATAATGCACTAATTGTATCACAAAGGATTTATAATTTTATAAATATATGTATATTCCAACATCTAAATGTGTGAGCATAGCTACATTAGAAGACACAATTCGATAATCAGGTGTTTGCCTCTGCTTGCACTGAGCACGTGTGGATTTAAGAGAAGAATACAGGAAGCCGTCCACACAGCAGCGAAAGTACAGGGGGATGCGGGAATGAAGTCTTGTGTTTGAAAAAAATGGTGACAGACAAGGCTTATTTGTGTATTCTAAGAGAAAGAAAGAAATTATCCTAACGAGAGGAGAAAAAGCACATCAAAACAAATCACAGACCCTCAAAGTGGGGAAAATGAGTTAGTAATGATATTCTCACAAATAAACAGGTCCCAGTTCCACAGGTGAGTCATCCAATTACCCCGTTATGACATGGAGCAGGGTGGGGACAAAGTATCACAGCAAATACGTCTCCTCTTGGGAAATCCCACCACATAGTAAAACTCACATCCAGTGTCTGCCACTTAAGAATCCTCAGGGGAACAAGAAATGGAATGAAAAAGAGAAAATTAATATGAGAGATGAGAAAAAGTGACTCAGGAGACATCCAGGAACAGCATCAGGGAAAGACCGAAAAAAAGAGAAGCAACTGCTGTATTATTAAATAATTTCATAGCGAAATTTTCACCATATAGCTTTCTTACCATTTGGCAACCAAAAAAATTTTTATATCATAGTCATAAAATGAAATATTTTAAAAACCAAGTCATTCTTAAAATTCAGTGCAATTCTTGAAATTCATGTGTCTCCACTGATTAATCATTTGGTTCTAAGAATCTTTAAGGGAATCTCAAATCTCAGTTACACATACACAGTAGGTTTTCCTTGCTTGTGATGGAACTCTTTTCAACTAAAAATGCAGCTGAAATGCTAGCTACATCGAACAGGCAGAATGCACACGTTATATTTTTCAACAATGCTGAGAAAATGTCTTTATTTCATTTAAGCTTTCCTTTTCATAATAACACTATCCTATATTAGCTATTCATACAATTTCCTGTAAAGCATTTTAGTATTATCATGCACTGAAGTACTGCGGTTTATGTCCTAATGCATTGGATTCACTGGGACATTCAAAAGGAAAGCAAGATGCTGAACAGTTCTGCATTGTGCTTATCTGTCCCACAAAGGCCGAGATGTCTAGCTTCCTCTGTCCCTGTCCACCAACGCCAGCCGCCTGTCTTCACTGTAACAACCAAAAAAATACCCCCACAAATTCCCAAAATGCCCTATTGGGAACCGCTGCCTTGTCTAATTCATTCACGCTTCCACAGGAGGGAGTGAGCACCTACGATGTACCAGGAAAAAAATCTAGTTAGACTCCCGCTAGACACACTTCCTACCAAAATAAACAAATTGAAATGTTAAATGGAAAAATAAAAGCAAATTAAAAGTGGAACAAAAATTTTAGAAAAAAATGTGACTATTTATCTAATCTCAGGTAGGGAATCCCTTCTAAACCTAAAACTTAGAAATCACAAAGGAAATCAATGGACCACGACAACAGTTTTAAAAGAAAAAGAAAAACCAAGAAAAATATTTGCTATAAATACTTTTAAAGTGCCTTATATATGAAGGGATTTTAAAAATTGATTTAAAGGACAAGAAGTGCCATGATGTGAATGTACTTAATGCCTCTGAACTGTATACTTAAAATAGATAAAATGGTTTTTTAAAAAAAGGAAAAGAAGGCCAGGCAGGGTGGCTCCCTCCTACAATCCCAGCACTTTGAAAGGCCGAGGTGGGAGGATGACTTGAGGCAGGGGTTTGAGACCAGCCTGGGCAACATAGTAAGACCCTGGCTCTACCCAAAAAAAAAAAAAAAAAATTAAATATATATATTTTTTAAAAAAGGAAAAGAAAACTAAGACATTACTAGAAAAACGGGCCAGGGAATAACAATAGAAAACAGAAAATTCACATAAGACAAATATAGTTCCATAAGTATGTGAAAAAAGTTTTAGCCTCATTAGTAACTATTGACAGAAAACATAAAATTAAAAGTTTTCCTTTTTAGTTGATAAAATAAGCAAAAGAAACAACTTGAAATAATGGTGCTCAAATGGTTACTTGGGTCTAAGAAGGCAAGAATTCTCAATGTTGGTTTAAGACTGTAACGATACAATCTTTCTACCACACAATCTGGTAACATAGTGCATCAAGAGCTTTGAAACACCCAGACCCTGTGATCCGATGATGAGCCCAGTTCTGGGAAACTCTACCAATCGGAACTCCTTCCATCACAAGGGACAAAAGCCCAGCTCACACTGGCTTTGTCATCAAGAACTTACTGGCTCACCCTACAGGTCCAGCTAGATCCAGTGGTGCAAATGGTGGCAGTGGGACTGTATGTCTTGGTCCCTGTTGCTCAGTTCTGCTTGCCTCTGCTTGGCTTCCCTCTCATCGGCTCTCTCCATGTGGGAGAACGATGCCACCAACAGCCCCGGTGATGTCATCTTCACGGCAACTCTCCCAGAGAGAAGAGAGTAGCTCGTTCGCGCCCATAGCAAGCCTATCAAAAGGCCTCTGGTTAGCCGGGCACAGTGGCATGGGCCTTGTTGTCCCAGCTACTCAGGAGGCTGAGGTGGGAGGATTGATTGAGTCCAGGAGTTCAAGTCCAGCCTGGACAACATAGCGAGACCCTGTCTCAAAAAAATAAATTTAAAAAAAAGGCCTCTGGTTCATTGGTTGCCCCAATTCTGGCCACCACCTTCTGTGAACAGGAGAAGGAGTTCACTCTGCATACTGAGCCTGGGTGGTATGAAATCTGCACTATGTACCTTAACTATACCAGAATCACGGGGTGGGAACGGTGGGCAGAAGAACAAAGGAAGAGAGGCAGAACAAATAATGAACAGCATATGTACAGAACAGATCCAAAGGAAATCAGTGGAGTCAAATGATAACTTCTAGTTTGTCCTGGTTTCAGAGCAACAGCCAATCAAAAATCGCCTTGTAGAATTTTACTGAATAGTCATGCATACATATCAGAATGTTTTAAAATTTCAAAAGACCAAAAGTGATCATTTCTGGGTGGTGACATTATGGATGGTTTTTATTTTCTTCTCTAGATATTCATATATTTTTCATATTTTCTTCAATGAGCATTATTTTTAAAGATCTAAAACAAGAACTGAAAACTATTTAATGTACATCTACAATATGTATATTTCTAGGGAGGAACTACTTTTAATAAAGTACACCGTTATATTCCTTTTCTACGTTTTCTACAATGTACACATAGCATTGAAATCATGTGGGGAGAAAACACAACAAATGCAATTATTTTAAAGATGCATTCCTGACTCCAGAAACTTTGGCTTCTATGTTGAGTCTTGTTGTCCAGAATCCAGGGAATTATGCTGACATTTTCTTTTATAATTGGAACTTTTACCACCAAAACACATTCCTGAATTGTTTTTTTACTGGTTTGGATTTGTGTCATGCAAAATGAGGGACCAACCAAAAATTATTTATAGAGATAAATGGTAAATAGTTTCCCTGTTTACTAAGGTAGGGGGAAGAATTGAGTTGGCTTATGGATTATGCAGAAGTTTTTACATTTTTCTGATAAAACAGAAGAAAGTTGATGGTGTAAAACTTTCATCTGGAGCCCAAGAGCTGCAAATGACAGTGGGATGCAAAAAGCCCTGAGCACAAAGATTGACACGTGGATGCTCAACACCTCTCGGTTCCCTCTTCTCCCTTTCGTATCTGAGATACGCAGGTTATGACTTCAGGTGACAGATGCAAGTTCTTGAACACCTCCAATTCAGAATGTGTGTGTGTGTGTGTGTGTGTGTGTGTGTGTGTGTGTGTGTGTGTAATATGTTTATTTATTTTAGAGACAGGGTCTCGCTCTGTCACCCAGGCTGGAGTGCAGTGGCATCATCATAGCTCAGTGTAACCTCAAACTCCTAAGCTCAAGTGATCCTCCAGCCTCAGCCTCCCAAGTAGCTGGGACTACAGGTGTGTGCTCCACCACACGTGGCTAATTTTTTATTTTTTGTAGAGACAAGGTGTCCAGGCTGGTCTCAAACTCCTGGCCTCAAGTGATTCTCCCACCTCGGCCTCCCAAAGTGCTGGGATTACAGGTGTGAGCCACCACACCCAGCCCAAATTCAGAATTCATTGAAAAGGCATTTTGGAACTAGATCCTAATATTACAGAATTTGATGAATTAAGAAAAGTTATCCCTCAAGAGACTCTTCTCTTTGCCTGGATGCCCCGAGACCCTGGGTTCTTCTAGGCAAGCAAACACCTACTCATCTCTCCGATATTTTCTCACATATGAAGCCCACGCATCAACCAGTCTTCACTAGGTTATGTCGCAGTAACAAACAACCCCCACAATCAAATGGCTATGACAACAAAGCTTTATTTCTTCACCACATTACAGTGGTCCCCTCTTATCCTGCGTTCTGCTTTCCAGTTTCAGTTACTCACAGTCAACCAGCATCTGAAAATATTAAATGAAAAATTCCAGACATAAACGATTCATAAGTTTTCAATTTCATGCCCTTCTTGGTAACGTGGTGAAACCTCACGCTGTCCTGTCCTACCCAGGACGCGAATCCTCTTTGTCCAGTGTATCCACACTGTCTACACTACCCACCCATGAGCCACTCAGCAGCCATCTCGCTTATCAGATCTATTGTCACAGTGTCATTGTGCTTGAGTTCATGTCATATACACTTAACAATACAAATTTGTATAAATATATACATATAGTTATACTTTAATGTGATTAAGGACACTGGAAACATGCTATTTTACCAAGAGAGAAGGAAACGATGTATGCTCCAAGTTTAATTCTTAAATGAATAAATCCAATGAATTCATTCCTTCAAACCACATAGATTGCCTCAAAAAAAAAGAAAAAAAAAATGAGAGGAGGGAAACAGAGGCTCACTCTGTTGCCCTGGCTAGAGTGAGTGCCGTGGCATCATCCTAGCTCACAGCAACCTCAAAATCCTGGGCTCAAGCGATCCTCCTGCTTCAGCCTCCCGAGTAGCTGGGACTACAGGCATGCGCCACGATGCCCGGCTAATTATATATATACATATATATATATATATTTTTTTTTTTTAGTTGTCCAGCTCATTTCTTTCTATTTTTTAGTAGAGATGAGGTCTCGCTCTTGCTCAGGCTAGTCTCCACCTCCTGAGCTCAAGGGATCCTCCCACCTCGGCCTCCCAGAGTGCTAGGATCACAGGCGTCAGCCATGGCGCCCAGTCCCCTCCCTTCATTAAAACAACTCAGCACTGTAGGAGAAAGATGAACAGAAAAGCATCATTATCCATAATGATCATTAAAAAAAGAAATATAATTATAAGACAGTATACTCTATACGCCACAAGAATTAAAACAAAAGGCCATCTGGATTCAGAGGAGAAAAGTCGCCATGGGTTGGAGGCGTCAGAGGCTTTGCAAAGGAACCCTTCACACAAAGCACAGGGTCTGGGGAAGCCCAGCACGTGCTTTTTGGCGAGACTGTGCACGCGCCCTGTGAGGAGGGAGCAACGGCGGAGAAGGTTAGGAAGGCAAATTGAGACCAGAGTCAAAAGGGACTGGATGTCAGTTTAAGAAATTTGGGTTTAATCCCGATGACAAAGCACATGCATTAAACCTTGCTAGATGTTTGCTTTGAACAGCTTTACATGCCACTAACGTCAAGAGTGTGATTTTAAGCATTGAGCAGAGATTTAGAAATCTTAATCCTGGGTTACCACCTAATTGCTTTAAAAAGCATGTTAATTGCTCTAGGCTTCCTCATTCGTTCGGCTCTACCGTAGCAGCCTTAGTGTCTTCCTCATCGTGTATGCGTTTGCCAGGAAAGATGATCAGCGTACACACTGGTCTACATTCCCTGCCCCGCTCACTGACTTCACTGAGAAAAGGTCCACCAATTCTAAACTATCTTGTGTAAAGCTGCAAAGTACAGTTGGGCAGGAGGAAAGCGTGGGCTGAAATGCAGCCCACGTCTTGTGCAATCTGTCGTGTGACCTGACACGAGCCGGGTCGGTTCAAAGGGCTCATGTTGCTCACGAGCACAAGGTCTGAGCCTGCTACCAAACCCAGGCCTAGGGGGCCGTGTGTCCCCAGAGGCAGCGGCAACTTTTTCTGCATCACTCAAAGGGACCATATTTGTAGCAGAGTCCCTGCTTGCCCCTTTCCAGGTTTTATACATATATATATATTTTATACATATATATATTTTATACATATATATTTTTTCTTTTTCTTAGAGACTGGCTGGAGCACAATGATGCAATCATAGCTCACTGCAACCTGCAACTCCTGGACTCAACTGATTCTCCCACCTCAGCCTTCTGAGTAGCTGGGACCACAGGCGTGCACCACCACACCCAGTTAATTTTTTTATTTTTTGTAGAGACAGGTTCTCAATATGTTGCCCAGGCTGATGGAGAACTCCTGAGCTCAAGCAATCCTCCCACTTCAGCCCCCCAAAGTGCTAGGATTACAGGCTTGAGCCACCACGCTGGGTCCCTTCCCAGATTTTTAAACAAGAACCATCGTCCTATTCGCATGAGGTTTCTCATGTCTGCCGCCCTGGGCTAGCAAAGGCTTTATTTGTCCACTGAAGGTGCTCAACAACTATTTTTTGATTGGTCCAGAGGCTAGACCAGTGCTAATGAGAGGATCATTTGGATGCTAGGTACCAAAAAACCTTCAACAGAAATAGAATGGAACTCCCGGCAGCATAGGTTCATTTGTCCTGGGACCATTTTCTCCCCACCAGTAAGTACAGCACAATAATCCATAATTCTTTGCATAGTGAAACGTCAACACCTTTTACATATTCATTTAAAGTAATTTATTCATTATTATAAAATGCCTTTAATTTTTTTACGACTTAGTTAATAATAAACATGAATCACCAACAATGAGATAAGTATTCTCAAGAAGCAACCAAGATAAAGACTCTACACATTTTTAAATTAGCCAATAAAAATGTAAGACACTTATTATTATTAATGTGCACAATAAGAAAGCTTGATAATGTCCTGTAGACCAATAGCTCTTTCTTCTAGATCCTAAAAGCAGGTGCCAGAGCAGATATCACACGAGGGCTTGTTCCCTGGGCATTCTGCGTATCTCAGTGTATGAAAGTGGCCGGTGCAATAATGTTCTGTTTTAAAGCTATAGATTAAAAAAGTGACAGGAACTGACCAGCCTTCCTTTTGTTTCATGAGCTCAACATTATTATCTAATAAAATGACTAAATAAGTTAATAAAATTCTAAATAAATTAATCTCGGTTGTTTCCCTCAAGAACACATACTGGTGTGGGCATAAAGAAAGACGGGATTTGCTAAATTATCATTGATAGCCGTGGGCAGATGCGCCAGATCAGAAGGAGGCCTATCCCAGGCTTTCGCCACTTTCAGGAGCTCGTACTGTTTGACCTTTTGATATTTCTGGTTTCTGAACTCCAGTTGCCAGAGAACTTCAACCACAGACCTCGATTAGCTAAGTCAGGCACCGCTCACTGTCTCTCCAGCCAAGTGAGACAGATAAACGCTGTTCATTCCGCCGGACCAATTCCCCCGACTTTAGTTCCCTTTGCTCTAGTCAGTTCCATGGACTGTTTCACCTCCTGAGCAGGACAAGATCAGAAACCCTGCGGCAGCAATTCCAAATTCCATTAGCAGTTCTAATTCCCAAAAGCAAGCGACGGTGTAAGGGAATCTTCTAACGCTTCCCCCAAAACAGAAGTCACAGATCGCAAGAATCTGCCTTCACGATGCCCATAGTAGTTATCAATTCACCTCCCAGCCCTGCTGTAGGACCAACTCCATAGCCAAGGAGAATACGTAGAAATTGTTAAAAATGCTTCATGCGTTTCAAAAGTAAATATAATCATCTTCAAAACGGTGATATTATAAATGTAATCTTTGACCACTAAATTAAAAGTATTTGGTCAGAGATACAGCGTCATATGTCTAAGACATTGTCAGATATATTTGCAAGATGGAGAAGAGAATATGGTAGATAGTGTTTTAGCTTGGGCTGATATTTCAAATACCACAGATTGAGTGGTTTAAAAAAAAAATTTATTTTTCACAGTTCTGGAGGTTGGAGGTCTGAGATCAGAATGGATCGTTTGAGCTCAGGAGTTCAAGATCAGCCCGAGCAAGGGCGAGGACCCCGTCTCTACAAAAAATAGAAAAATAAAATTGGCCAGGCCCTGTGGCACACTCCTGTAGTCCCAGCTACTTGGGAGGCTGAGGCAGGAGGATTGCTTGTGCTCAGGAGTTCGAGACCAGCCTGAGCAAGAGTGAGACCCTGTCTCTACTAAAAGTAGAAAATTAGCCGAGCATGGTGGCGTGTGCCTGTAGTCCCAGCTACTCAGGAGGCTGAGGCAGGAGGATTGCTTGAGCCCAGGAATTTGAGGTTGCAGTGAGCTATGATGATGCCACCGCACTCTAGTCCTTGAGACCCTGTCTCAAAAAATAGGAAAGAAAAAAGAAAAGAAATTATAGGTTTACCTTCTTTAACATAACTGGTGTACCAAGTGATTATTCAATACTGTTCTGCATCACTGGTATCTTAGATCACAAACACACGTGCAGGCAGAACTTCATACAGATTTTTACACATTTTGAGGCACTCATCTAAGATCTTCACTAAAAATGAAAGATGTCCCTAAATACCTACATAAGCACCAAAAGAACTCAGCGAGATCAGACGCAGACTACCTAGATTTAGACACCAGCTGCAGCTCTGTGCACTGAAAGAGCCTCAGATTACAAGGACAAAGTAAAAAATGAAGCAGTATATTGAATAAGTATGATCTTTTGACATATTCGTTAAAGAGAGAAAATAAGAATCTGTTTGTATATTTATTTCTCTATATACAAAGAGACTCTGAAAACAGTAACATCTATTACAGTATGTGTTTCCCAAGTAGGTGAATACCTGCCAAGGTTGGGGAGAGAATTTTTGGCTTTCACTAAATTGAATTTTTTTTAATTTTGATTTTGAAGCTCATGAATTTATCACCTACTCAAAAAATGAAATAAGTTATTTTTAAAAGGAAGGTGAACAGATACTTCACAGATACCACACTTACGAACAGTGTCACTTGGAGGAAGTTACTTAACTGTTTCATCTGTGAAATGAAAGCAGGTGCAGCTCCCTCCGAGGGCTGAGTGAGCCACAGTGCTGGGCACACGGTAGCATTTCATAAATGTCAGGTGTGACGCTGCTGCCGATCACGAAAACAGCGAAGGCAACAATAATGCAAGAAACGAGATGTCATATCGATTTAAGAGAAATGACAGAGACGCCTTGATCTAACTTCAGAGAGGCTCCTCTGAGCTCGCTTTTCCACTAGGCCTCATCCACGGGCCCTGCCTCCCGCCTGCCCAGGAATCCTGCTAAATCATCAGATGAGAATTCTCCCACCCTTGGCATCTGATCACCCTGCGCTGCCCCCAGCGAGAATCCTGTTATGTCGGTTTAGCAAGAATCCCCCTGCCTCGGTGTCCCCTTTTGAGATTTTCCATCCGCCGAGCCCCAGTTCTGCTCCGTGCCCACACCCCCCCGGCTGTCTTTCCTGCATTCGGAGTCGAGCCGACTTCCCCCGACCCTGTTGTGACGCCTCGGCACCTGCCGCGATGGCCCTGGATAAAGTCTTCCTCACCGCTTTACAAGTGTCAGAGTAATTTTTTCTTTAACCAGACTGACTTTTAAATATACTCTATGATTGAGCTCTAGACAGTGTGTCTTTGCACAAGCCTGAGTGACCTCTCGTGGTCATTACTGGCCACAAGGACTCTAACACCCCAGGACAGGAAGACGGTTCTATTATCGGTTTAAAAGGCTGATGATTAGTAATCGTCATTGACAACACATGCTGGCAACTGAGTATATTTTCTCAAGTATAGAATAAAAATTTATTATCTGCAAATTAATAGAACAATATTTGATATATTTATTAAGATCTAAACCATAAAAAAACATAAAATATAAGCTACAGCAAAGAAACTACTTTGTCAACTCAAATTTTATCTGGCCGTTTGTAACAGACCAGGTGTTGCCCAGGTGAACGTTCCCGGGCACACGGTGGAACCATTTCACAGTGGAGGGTCCCAGCTGACCATCGTGCTCCTGGCGGATTACATATTTGGAATTTGCCGTGAATTTTCCCACAGACGTCATACCCTAAGACACGGTCTTAATAGCCCACACCAACCGCACTGCTGTGCTACGATGCACAGTGGATTAATTGGCTTTGTGTACCGTGGTGCGATGTGAAACCTTGTGGATTAAACAGGCTTTATGACTTCACTTGAGAACCTGGGGACAATTTCTAAAACGGTTTCTACGAGAAAATCAGCTCCAGGGCACAGGAAGCTCAGAAGCAATGAAAATGTAAGTCTCCACTCACTGTCCCCCGTCTCCATCCCTTCGCCTCCCCCAACCCTGCCCAGCACCAGAAGGAAGCCCGTCGCTCCGTGTCCCATGGTGCCCCTCAGTGTCATTTGGAACTGGTCCCCACCCCAGAGCCCAGGTACAATGTCCTTATTTTTCACCTCTTGAACTTCACCGAAACCACTAGTGAAACTGCTCCTCGCCCTCCTCGGACCCTGGGAGAACCGCCCCTCTCCACGGCCTCCGTCCCGCTTGTCCTCCCTCCAGCCTCCGCTCAGCGCGACCTTTGCTGTCCTGCCTTCAGGTCATTCCCAAACAGGAGACGTCGCCCAGCCCTTCATTGGCGTTCACATGCACGGCCTCGCTCAGGTTCTCGTTCCCTCTCCCAGGCCTCTCTCCAGTCCATACTCTGGGGAATTCTGCTGTTCCAAAGCCCATCTCAGATCCCACCACACTCGTGACACCTCCTAGAAAGCCTCCCCGGCTGGCTGCTTGTCTCGCTCTGCCTGGGATTACCAAAGCTTATTCCCTGTCTTGCTTTCTTTCCTTCTGGAGTTCCTCGAGGGAGGGTACAGCTTCTTTAGGACATCTGGACCCCTCTCCCAACCCCAACACACACACACACACACACACACACACACACACACACACACACACACACACACCCACCCATGCACAGATACAGCACACAGCACCCGGCTCACAGCAGACACTAAATGGCGAGTAAATGCAATAGAAGTCAGTGGTCCTACGTCTCCCTAAGTCAAAAAGGAGGCAGACGGACATTATAGGACAGTATCTGTAGCCCATCAAGAAAAAAGGTGAAATAGTGTCAATATCTAAGCAAAAGCAAAATACCATGGGAAAATAAATCAAGATGTGAACAGGAGAATATTCAGACAGGAATACAACTGTTCTTTTCTGAAACCTTTAACATTTAAATCCTGCATTTGAACATCTGCAGGAAATAATAACAGACAACAATTATTTCGCACTCATTAGGTGCCATGCCCCATATAAAGTGTTTCTAAGCATCACACCTCATTCTATTCCATTATCTTTATTTTACATATGAGGAAACTGAGCCACAGGGTGGTTAATTTCCTTGCCCAGAGTCATGAAACCAGCAGGGCAGAGCTAGGATTTCAACACCAGTGCACCTTTTCCAGATTCAAACTCAACTACTAAATTCTAAATTCTACTAAATTCTACCTCTTTATTGTTTTTATAACATATCTGTAAGTCATGGGACATAAGTCACCAGCTACTGAGAGACAAAGAAGTAATGCTAGCTGGGTGCGGTGGCTCACGCCTGTAATCCTAGCACTCTGGGAGGCCAAGGTGGGAGGATCACTTGAGGTCAGGAGTTCAAGACCAGCCTGAGCAAGAATGAGATCCTGTCTCTATAAAAAATAGAAAAATTAGCCGGGTGTTGTGGCACGCACCTGTGGTCCCAGCTACTTGCGAGGCTGAGGTGGGAGAATTGTTTAAGCCCAGGAGTTTGAGGTTGCAGTGAGCTGTGATGATGCCACTGCACTCTAGCCCTGGTGACAAAGGGAGACCCTGTCTAAAAAAAAAAAAAAAAAAAAAGTAATGCTCCCACAAGTTGTGCATTTCTAAGACTAGCTGAGCCCCCACTATTTCCTGGCTCTGAGTGAGTTACTCCACATCTCACGGCAAACCCAGGAGCTCCGTATACGCTGAAACTGAGACAGGTTCAATAACTTGGTCAAAGCTGCACAGCCCAAGCCAGGGAGGCTGATCCAAGGCTGCCTGCTGACGTTATGAAGCCATGTGTCAGGGACTGTGGCCACTGGCTCCACCCCAGGCAGTGAGGGGCTGGGAGCCGGACCCCACCCCGGAGACAGGATCTGAACACCCCTCTGCGGCTAGCTGGCAGAGAAAACATTTCCTAGCCTACAACTCGGGATTACCACCACCCACCTCACCAGGTAGTGGAAAGGATTAAATTGATTGAACTTAAAAAAACAGTGCACAGGACCTGGCACACAACAAACACTCAGTGATAGCTATTATTGGAGGTCTAGGACCATTTTTCTCATCACTTAGGGTGGGTCACCCCAGTTCCCCTTTAAAATATATGGCTTTCTCAGAGATCCACATGGGCTGTAAAATCCACAAAAGAATACAGTGAGCTCGGCGGGGCTGGGGTGGGGGGAGAATTTCCTTTTTCTTTATTGATCCTTCTTTTCCCCGAAACACTTTCTCAAGGAATTATTTAATACTCAAAATGACACCACAGTGTGTTTAAATAAAAAGCACACCAAGCAAATAACGACATCCCTGCCACCGGGGGTTGACAACTAGGCCGTGTTAACATTTGCAAAGCACCCTGAGCGCCTCGGTGGCTCATTAGCATCTTGGGTTTGTTTTTGCAAAATCCAGCCTATTGTTCCCCCGCGAGCACGATCCGAAGCCTCAGCCCATAACGCGCTGCTGTCTGCATCTTCCTGCCAATAAAACCGCTGAAACCACCAGAGGTTAAAGCGATTAATATTAGATGAAACCCCAGCGCGGCGGCCTGAGCGCCCCGGGAGGACGGAGCCCCCGCGCTGCACCCCCAGACCCGCACCCCCAGCCCGGCGGGTCAGCCCCCCGGGGGCGAGCTCTTGCAAAGGGAAATGAAAATGAGCGTGTGCTTAGCTGACAGTGGTCTGCACTGCAAACATCCATCAGGCGCACAGGCCGGTCGGCATGGCCGTTTTTAGGATGACTTTCATTTACCCATTCAGAGCACGGCGCTCCTGACAGTGCACCTGTTAGAAAGGTGTGCGCTCTGTCCAGGGGACGCTCAGGTCAGGATTTCCCTCCTCCGGTGCTCCAGAAACCAACAGCAGATCCTCCCCGGGCAGGTTCAGGTCCAGTGTTGCTGGGAAGGGTTGCAGGTGAGTCTCCAAGGTCGTTGGCAGCGCCTGGACTCCAGCCTTCTGCACCTGGCAGATTTTTAAGGTGAGACGCCCACGGCCCGTGGGGAGTGAAAATGAGAACCTCACTTTCCTTTGTGCTATTCCCCTCAGAAGTTAGAATTCTTACATTTCAGACGCACTAAGTGCTCAGGGGTTATTTTTAATCAATGATCTTATTATGGAAGCCTATTAATAAGCCCCGAATCAGACACATGCTGAGGGCTCCTGGTCTCATCCGACTGCAACCACAGAGCAAGGAACAAGTGAGAAATTGCTGTCTTCTGCAAACGCTCGGACCTAGCACGCGCTGCAGCAAGGAGCGGCTGTCGTCTGGGCCTTGCTCCTAAAGCCCAGACGACCGGACTGGACGTGGCCACTGCACCTTCCATTCCTGAGTGACGTGGAAGAGAATGTTCTTTCAGCGTCCTTTTCTAAGGCGAGGAGAGCTCTCTCTCCCTATGTGAGTACCCCACGGGGATTCCTGCTAAACAAAACCGCTTGATGATGACCTAATTTGTTCATTCAAGAGGATAAACTCTTCTATCCGTACATTATTGTTATGGTTTCCATTGTTAAATTATACATAAAAGGCCCAAGCTGTAAAAAGCCTATTTTAGAAAAAAAAAAGTTTTCAGAACATGAATCTTAATGAGATCCTTATTTTAAATCGTGCCTGAGAGTATGCGTTATTGTCTATGCTGTTTCATATTTTCAGCAGTTTGCTGTCCTAAATACACTTTTTAAAAAAAAAAATGTCAAATGCGTTTTATTATAATGTGTTCATTCAACACTTAAGACTTGCCTGTTGCCTTTTTGGTCTTAAGTTTATTTTTTAGTGACCAAAAAACGAAATGTGTAATTAAGAGGTTTTCCGAAGTCATCCACCATTTTATAGCACTCACCCTTCAAAGTAAACCCTTTTAAGAACCAAGAATGGGCTGCCACTGGGGAAAGAGGATCTAGGATCCAGTTGGTGCAGTTTTATGGCTTGTCCCTATGTATACATTTTTAAATTATTATTTAAATAGATAATATAGGCATGCAAATATAAAGGAAACCTCAAAAAGTACAAAAAATTGTCTCATTTTTAATTAAAGATACTGTATCAGCATCAAATAATTAAAAATTTCTCATTTGAAAATAAAATAAACCCTTTTACAGTCTTTTGCCTTCCCTACGTCCACTTTTCCTCGGTACTAAGATCTTTTCGAATATAAATGAATCTATAAACGAGTGTGTCCAAGGGTGTGGTTCATAGAACACCAGTCCTGCAAGACCCTCCCTGGAGAAGAAGTTGACCAGTGCTTCTGGGAACGCTGCATGTTCTCTCTCTAAGGGTCACACTCGCATTAAAGGCTTCCGGTCAAGAAACCTGCTGTACTTAGCCCAGCATGTCCCCGATTTATGAGGACACCTTTTCCAAGCGAGACGTATTAATATGCTGTGCAATTTCTATTTCTAGGCTTACACTTTGGGAATCAGGGATTTAAACCATCTAATATACGGAATAATTTTAGGTCAAATAAAACTGAGATGTCAAGATGTAGCATAAGAAATTTCTTTTAGAGAATTAAGAAGATGATCATAACAGCTATTGTGAATTTCATAAATCCATTCTGTTTTTAATTTTATTTTTTATTTTTTTTGAGACAGAGTCTTGCTGTCTCCCGGCTAGAGTGCCATGGCATTAGCCTAGCTCACATCAACCTCAAACTCTGGGCTCAAGTGATCCTCCTGCCTCAGCCTCCCAAGCGGCTGGGACTACAGGTCCGCACCACCATGCCCAGCTGATTTTTCTATTTTTAGTAGAGACGGGGTCTCGCTCTTGCTCAGGCTGGTCTCGAACTCCTGAGCTCAAGCGATCCTCCCACCTCAGCCTCCCAGAGTGCTAGTATTACAGGCATGAGCCACTGTGCCTGGCCCCATTGTACTTTTTAAAAAAGAAAAAAAAAAAAAAGATGCTTTAGGCTGAGAGCAGTGGCTCACACCTGTAATCCCAACACTTTGGAAGGCTGAGATAGGAGGATCACTTGAGGCCAGGAGTTGGAGACCAGCCTGGGCAACATAGCAAGATCCCATCTCTACAAAAAATATTAATAGAAAAATTAGCCAGGCATGCTGGTGCATACCTGTAGTCCTAGCTACTCAGGAGGCTGAGGTGAGAGGATCCCTTGAGCCCAGGAGTTCGAGGCTTCATTGAGTTATGATTCTGCCACTGTACTCTGGCCTGGGCAACAGAATGAGACCTTGTCTGTTTAAAAAGAAAAAAAAAGTTTTAAATAACTAGATGAGTAGAAACTGTGTTAGAATCCTGAAACTATGTTGAATAAGAAGATTCCGGAAATATTCTTTTTTTCCCCCCATGGAAACTATAACCCAAGGTGTGGTATATTTCAGTTTTGTTGAGTCAGCCTCTCCATTAGCCCCCAACACACCTGGAGTGTTTAAAAATAGACCCCCAGGTATAGGCTCCTACAGTGTTCTTGGAAGTGAATTCAGTACTTGAATTCTACCTGAGTGCCATCCTTGCCCCGAAAAGTCACCCACGCACCACAGCAGGCTCTGCGCTGCCAGGAGCTCTGCGTGTTTGATAAGCCTTCTATGTACTTTCTTCCCCCTGCGGCAGAGCTAGCAGAGATAAAAACACACAAACTTCACCCTTCGGAGCGAGACAGTAAAGCTAGCAGCCTAAGAGCGGTTCGAACTCTGACCCATCTGGACTAATTTAATGAAAACATCGTATAAAAGGAACTCCGGGTGTGTCAGGCACCTGGACTAATAGGAAGGGGGCGTAGGCAAATACGAGGGGTTGCATTTAGTCCTTCTAAATCAGAAAGTTTCCTCAGAAAGTGAGACAGAAACGCTTACATTAACATACCTAAAAAATTGCCCGTGGACACCCGTGCCTATCCACGGATCCCACGCACACCTTCTTCCCCGACCCCACATGTTAAGGCGCAGAAGCCAACATGGGCACAGCTAAGGGATTATGTCACGTATGAAATTTGTCTCATGTCTCATATTCCTCAGAACATGTAGCAGAGGACTAGGCAAAAAAAAAAATAGATGTTGCATAAATACCAATTGATTGATTAATTAATCGATCAACTGACAGCCCTTCTAACATTACTTATTACCTGAGAGAAGCTGGACTCGTGCAAACGCTTTGTTCCTGTTTAACCCCAGGAGATTATTTTACATTTCAAGGGAGCCTCACAGTTTGAACTGGACTGTGAAAAATGAACCAAAACAGGCTGGAATAGTTCTCAAATTCTATTCCACCCACAAAATTTGCATTGCTTCTATTTGTCAAATGCCACCAGGTCCTTTCTATCTGTCATCTTCTCCTATGCAGAATAGCCCAAAACTGTGGAGGTGTGCATATTTACTTTCTGTTGCCTAATAATTATGAGTTGTATGGAAACTTTTGGAAAGAACAGAAATAATAGGCAAAGTATATCTGACGTAAGTACCAAGTAATTGTTTTTTAAGGTCTGATGCTTGACTAGTTTAAGATTTAAGCACAAGCTTAATTGTATCACTAAGAATTACTAGTATCACATTAAACAAACGAGTCTATCCTGAGATGTTTCATTGTCATCGGTCATATTAAGACCCAGAATCTGCTGTTTAAAATGCTTATATTTGAACTGGCTAGAAATGTTTAAAGGAGGGAAAACTGTGCAATGTGCATCTAATTAAGCACTTGAAGTGCATACCTCTACATCCTTGCTTCTCATACTTTCACAGAAAATGAAAGTGATACTTAATTATCAAAATAAAAATCTGCAGAATCTCCATATGTAAAACAACTTCCTCGTTTTTCTGTTAGTTTCAATCCCCTAAGGAGTGGAAGAACTGAAAGATCTTTTGGCTGTTGGTTCCAAGAAACTGCTTTCCTGTTCAGAATAAGTAATTTCTTAGGGTAATTTATATACTATTTCAACAAAGATACTATGCAGTAAAATAAAATACTAATCAGAGCTGGGCACATTATATCTGATTTTATAGTATGCGAGTGCCTTTGACTGACCGATAACCAAGCTCTGTGCTTTTCTCTGCCGTGGTGCTCAACTGCCTAACGAAAGTATATCAAATGTCTTTCCACTTTTGTGACCTTAAAGTCCGGGACTGCTCATTCAATCTCGTTCTACTCCTCCACGAATATTTTAGGGCAGTTTGATGGGACACTATATTCACTATATATCCAAGCCAAAGCAAGGTTATTGAGGAGACCTCACATTAAATTCTGCCTTTAAAAGTTCTCTACGGTCAGGAAAATGGGGCTGCTACAGGCTGACGTTTATGCTGCCACCTCTTGGCCTTACAAGGAAATGCATCACAGAGAGAGGAGAAGCAGGTCTCTGCTGAATATTGTATTCATATTGTATTTATGTTACCGCCCGCAAATGCTTCTTAAATGGGAGAAGGGGAGAACTGGCTAGAACTGTCACAGACCTTTTGGAGACTATTATGAAAGCTCTGGATCATCTCACCAGAAAAAAAAAAAACACACACACATACACAATAAATGCTTGTAGATAAATTTGGAGAACCTAAAGCCCATCCAGGCACCCCCCTTTCTAGACCACAAACATGGCAGAGCGACCTCAGTTTTCGTACAATGACGAAAACTCTGTAAAATGGAAGAACGTGGGCATTCTGGGAGGATGTTACACTGTAAGATTATTCAGAAGAAAATTTTTGACATAAAATGATTTTTAGTTCAAAATTGGTAATGTGTTGAAAGAAAAAAACTTCAAACATTTTCCTGCAGCAAAGAACGTTTAGATTTCATTTCAAAGTTAATCAATGGGAAAGGCCCTCTGGGAATTCTGGGTGGTATTTCCAACAGAAACATTATGCTCTTGACACTTCTGTTGTTGATATCTTAAATCCTCCCACTGTTGAGTCGTGGATCGAGTAACCTGGTCTGGTGCATGTGGGTTGTTTGTTCGTTTAGCTTATAGAAATGTCTTCTGTGTTTCTACCAATATTTTTGCAGCACAGTTTGCACAGAGCCATCACCTGCCTCTAAGTTTTTTAAGGTCTGATGCTTGATTCACTTAAGATTTAAGCACAGGCTTCATTTTGTCACTAAGAATTACTAGTGTCACATAATATATACCATTAAACAAATAAGTCTATCCTGAGACGTTTCATTGTCATCAGCCATATGAAGACCCAGAATCTGCTATTTAAAATGCTTATATGTGAACTGGCTGGATATGCTTAAAGATATGATCGGGAGAGCATATTCCAGGCACTCTCCAAATCTGGAGGCCTCCTCACTCCCCCCACCCCCAAATGAAGCCATTCTTCCCATTTCCTACATAGGGAGAAGGGACTGGCTAAGTCCTTGGAGCGTCTGAGAAACTGCTTGAATTGATCCGGCCAGTCTTCCTTCCTAATGGATTGATTGGCAGACACCTAAAGAGGTATCGATCGGTCCAGCCCATCCAACACATGGTCCTTCTGCCTGTCAGTGTGACCAAGGTATTAACTTAGTAACACTTGGAACCCTGCACACTTCCCCTTGCTAAAATTAGCACTGTCTTTATGAGCTCCCCTATTATCTGCTGCATGCTTAGGGAGTTGGCAATGTTTTACATGTGCAGGGACAGAATCTGGTCAATCTGCCTAGAGGAATAAGAAGTTTTCCCATCCTGCCTTTTGTCCTCATTAAGTTTGGTATTTATCTTTGTGGTGACTCTCGTAACTCTCATATAGTGTTATTCCATCAACATGCAATATTTTATCTTGAAAAATAAATCATCGTCATTGTATGTGGGGGGAAAAAGATTCCCCAATGTGCAGTGAGTGCTACTGCCAGCTGACAACACTCGGACAGACTCCCAACTGACGGAGCAGGGAGCCCTAGCTGTATCCCTGCCACCTCGTCTGGGTGGCTTCAGGAGTTTTTACGTTTTATTAATGTAATAAAATGTAGCTTATACAGTTATCTACAGTGTATAATTATAAGTGCATGTTATTGGTATTATCAGTGTGATGCTTGAGTTTACTTTTCCATTAATAGAAATTCTGCGTTTTATACATTAATTATACAAAGAATTAATGATGGTTTACACAAGTCTGACTATAAGTAGTCATTTTAGAAGCAATTACACTCACAGTAGTCTTCTCTTTAGTGACAGTTTTTGTTCCAAAAGATGACTTTAAATGCGTTTAAACATAAACATAAAGTGGTACTTACTATACCAGGAATAAAACGAACATACTCATATAAAACTCAGTTTTATAAGAGAATAAAGGATGATGAACACGGCAATGGTTCAGAATCTTCTTGCTTCTTTTCAATTCTTGTAAAAGTTCATCAGAAGATATTTACAGTTTGACTTTATTCTTTGCATCATTAAAAATGTTTATAATGAAGACTCCAAGCTCAGCTTGTCCAGAACAAAACCCAGCAGGGTCCATCCCCCGCATCTAATCCGTCACCGAGCTTTGTGGGTTTTGGCTCCTGAGTATCTCTTGACCCTGTCCATCTCTCCCCACGTCCACTGTCACTCTGATGTGAGCTACAGCACACCTCACCGTGGTCCACAGAGGGGCCCCAGACCTCACTGCCGCACATACACTGCAGGCCCATCTCAAACCGTTTCCCGTGTCGCAGCAAGAGCAGTGACGTGAAACCCAAACCACGCCTCCCTCCCCCACTGAAAACACTTCGGTTGCTTTCCTTAGATGACAAACTCCGTCCCACAGCCCACGAAGTCTTCCCCCATGCTTTGAATCACCTAGCATCAGTCTCTCCCTAGCATCACAACGACCTTCTTTGAATTCCTCAGCCTTAGCCGTCCCTCCCATCACAGGGGCTGTGAAGCCCAAATTCTGCTCCTACTTGCCTGATTGAGTCTCACTCATCTTCCAGATCCCAGCTCAAACTACATTTTCTCCAGGAAGTTTTCCCTTACTAGGTCCAATTCCCCTATTGTGAGCTTTCGTAGCACCCTGTATCTCTTGCTCATATTGCAATTTTATGATTACTTATGTTATTATTTGATTAATATCTATCTTCCTCATTTGTAAGTTTCAGGAAGCAGTGTTGGCTTTGGGTCCCCACTTTAGCTCTGACGTCTTGCAGAGTAACTAGCATGCAGTAGATAATAAATGTGTTGGTTGTTTGGTTGGTTGTTGGTTGGCTGAATGAATAAATAAATGAGTGAATCACAAAATAATGATTCATGCCAGCCTTTATAAGAATCAGGGACTCTTACAACAGACTTCCTGGTTTTGAATCCAGTTCTGCCACTTACCGGATGACCATATCCATGTTACATAACTTCTTTGTGCTCGGTTTCTTCATCTATAAAATAGGGGTAATAATATCCGCCTTATAGAGTTGTTATAAAGTTTAAAGGAGCTAATATATTCAAATTACACTGAACAGTACCTGGCACACAGTGAACACATACCTGCATTGTTACAATTATTGCTATTATCCTCTGACTTTAATAGTGATAAAGAGGATTCTCAAAGAAATTAAAGGCTTCCAAAATCATTAAGATGTTAAATCTCTTGAGTTCTTATCCTGAACCTTGTGCTCTATTGAGTTTATGGCCCAGCTGAGACTCATCCCTTAACTGTGTGTACCGTAGGTCCTGGCTCACCATTTAAAAAAATATTTCTACTTTTATTTTCATTGGAATCATCTGCCTTCCCTAACTAGAACTTTCAACCTTCCAGCTGTCTCTGCACTTAGACATCACAATGAGACTAACAATGTCCAAATGACACCTCAAAAGCAAGCCCCATCCCATCCTATTGGCCATGGCTGAGATGAGCCCCACGCAGCCTCTAACCCCATCTGCTGCTGGTGTGAGGCACTGGCACTCTTGCCCTGGAGGGTGCCTCTCAGGACAGGGGCTCCCCACGATAACTGGAACCTCCTGCACAGCTCTCCTGGTCCTCATTTCCACCCCC
>RJWJ010020832.1:0-28603 GCA_004363605.1 Indri indri | reverse complement strand
GACCTGACCCTGAGCTAGCAGGTGTTCGGGCATGGAGGAGAGACAGACCTCGGAGAGTGCAGTGGTGCCCTTTATGGTGATTCGGGGAAGCACAGAGGAGGAAGCAACAAGGGGAGGAAAATCAGAGAGGGCTTCTCAGAGGAAGGGACCCCTGAGCTGGGTCTTGAAGGGTGAGTAGGAGGTAGGGCGGCCAGTCACAGACAGGGTGCTGCAGGAAGAGGGGACTGTATGAGCAAAGGCAGGGAGGCATGGAACAGCACCACACTCCCCGGTACCTACAAGTGCTGGCTGAAAAGGATACGAGCAGGTAAGAGTTGGGTGACAAGGCTCCTGATGTCAGTGGCCACAGAGCTGTTACCTATTGGGAGCTACTTGGGGAACACGGCATCATCTCATTTCCTGTGATCATTACAGAAGTGGAAGCTGAGGCTTTCTCCAAGGTCAACTAACAGTAGGACATCTAGAGCTGGAACCGAAGTCCACCTGCCCTGAAGCTAACTTCCCAGCACCCCTCAGACCCCTGGGGACCCTCGAGAGCCAAGGTAGGGAAGTGGATCTTACCCTGAGGCAAGGGGGATCTACGCAGGGGTTAAGCAGAAGAAGAGGTGGTCATGTCTGCAAGGAGCAGGCTCACTGCGGAGCAGAGCAGAGCCTGGCCGAGAAGGATTTAGCATACGGCAAGGTCAGAAGACCAAGGGAGCCTCATCCGTGCCCGCCCAGCGCAGAGCCTGCCCCGAGGCTCACAGCCCCACGGCCCCTTCACCCCCGTAGGCGCCAACTGCACGAATCACTTCAGCCCCTCCCCGCTCCGGGGCATCTCTCCTCTGTTCCTGTCTGCGGTTCCCTCTGCCCCAGCATTCTCTCTGCTGCTCTGCGCCTGACCGTTGTCCACTCCACCTGCCAGGTCCAGCCTCAAGGTCCCTTCCTTCAGAAAGCCTTCCTCGACCACTCACCTCTTCCACCTGGGCCCGATGGCCGGGTTGTTCTGTGACCCCAGTCACCCAGCTCCTGCCCTTGAGCCTCTGTCACTGTTCTCCCTGATTAGAAAGGGCAGAGCACTTTCCCTGCCTGTCCAGTGCCCAGCACACTTGGCAGTGCCTGGCATGCAGGGGAAGAAGGCCCTGAGGCGGCAAGACCCCCTTAGAAGACCCTCAGTCCCATTCCCCTCCCTCCCACGCACACGCACACTGGACGTCCCCCTATCCTCACCCTCAGCGTCTCTCCTGGTCTTACAGACGTCTGATGAACCGGGCACCTGACCACAGTTTTAAGGGCATTTTCCAATCCTTAGGCCTAGGCAGGTATGTCGTCTTGAAACTTGGACCAAAATGAGTTGGTTCAAGGGTCTCCTGCTCTGAGAAGACTGCCAGGCCCACTCCCACCCTATTCAGCCCCTGTCAGGCCAGGTCAGGTCCCTTCTTGAGCTCCCCCAGGATCTGAGTAGTGTCTTTGGGGTGTCATGCCTGTCTCTTCACTAGTCTGGGTCCTATTGAGCTCCAAGTCTGAAGACTGGGAGAATGAATGAGTGAACGAATGAATGGCCTCGTAAGCATGGGGCACCATAAGGAGCAGCTCAAACCAAAGGTTGCCCAAGGTCTGACTGTGGCCATGGGCCACCCTGGCTCAGCATGATTGGACTGGAGGGGCCCATGTAGGAGCCACCCCTACGTCTGATCAGGGCAGGGATGGACAACGCCTACAGATGACAGGGACATGCTTGGCACAAAGTGGGGGCCTCACTTCTACGGCTTCCCCCGCTCCTGGGGACTGGCTGCTTCCATTGTGGGTTCCCATCTGGGAGGGCCAGTGTCAGCCCCTTGTTGGCCTATTGCAGGAACATGCTAACCCAGGCAGCAGGGCACAGGACTGGCCCCCTATCTCAGAGGGACCCACAGACTTGCCCTTCTTCATCCTGGGAGCGGGATATGACCAATGCTGCCTATTCCTAGAAATGCTGGGACACTCAGTGCTTGGAGTGGAGAAGGTAGGCCCCAAGGCACAGCAGGCTTTGTCCATATTAGCAAGGAGATGGGGAATTAAAATCTGTTATCACTTCCTACGTGCTAAATACTTTACACATTTTGTCTCTAATCTTTACACCAGCTTTATAGATGGTTATTTACACATACGCACATGCCTGTGTGCATAAACACACCCATTTTACAGGTGAGAAAGCTGAGGCTCAGAGAGGCAGAGTGGTAGGTCCAAGGTAACACACTGAATTACTGGTGGAGACAGGGTTTGACCCGGGTTCCATGTGGCCCCACAGTGTTCCCGGAGACCCTTCTTGCTGGCCCTCCACCTCGAGTGCCCCGTGCAGCGCTCCCGTCACCGGGACAGGGCTCCCTGGCCTCCTCCCACCGTGCTACCCAGCCCTCGCGCCTGCTGCCAAGTGCTCAGACCTGATTTGAATTTGGGGTTCTCTCCGCTGCAGCTCAACAGAGATTTTTATTGGAATGACCCTCAGATTTCCAGACTTTGAAGATGTTTCAACAACGCAGTAAAAGGCAGGTCTTTGCCGCAACAAAAGGCAGAAATATCACCGAGGAGTAAACAGAATTCCTTGGCCCCTTCAGAGCGTGTGTCGACATCTCTTTTTCCCTCCTTCCCGCCCCCTCTCTTCTTCTCTTCTCTTCTCTTTTGTTTTTTCTTCTCTCTTCTTGTCTTTCCTTCAGATTCGGACCTTGTCGGAGAGGGTGCCTTCCTGGCACAGAGGGGTGGCCGCAGATGCAGGGCTTTGGTAAACTGAGAAAGCGTAAACTGCTGCAAGGTGCTTTCCTGACGACCACAATTACCCACATGGAAAAGCCATTGCACCGCCCCGGCCCCTGGCACACACATGTGGCGGGCCACAGCTCCAGGAGCAGGCCTTCCCAGAGCAAAAATGTGCGTGACGTGTACAAGACGGCCTGCTTTCAAGTGAGGGCTGGAAATTAAATGCACTTGAAATGTCCGTGCTCAGGAATGATCTGCACAGAAAGCATCCCTAAATGACGCTGTGCTCCCTGGGGGCCTGCGACGATGGGATGAGAACCAGCAGCCAGACCCCTCCCGGGACCCCCACTCACCGAGGACTCAGCGTCCAGGCGCAGGGGGTGTGCGAGCCTGCGCGTGCGTGAGTATGTGAGTGAGTGTGCGTGAGTGCACAGCGGTGTGAGTGTGTGCCGTGTGGGGGGGTGTGTCTGTGGGTCTGCATGTGAGTCTGTGTGAGCATGTGTGTAGTCTGGGAGTCTGTGCAAGGCTGTGGCAGGTGTGTGTTCGATACATGTCTAGTCTGTGAGTCTGTGTGTGATCTTGTGAGTCGGTGTGCGTGTCTGTGGTGAATTTGAGTCTGTATGTGAGTGTGTGTGACCGTGTACAATGTGTGCACAATGTATGCACGGGTACAGCTCTGTGAGCGACGAGTGTGTGTGTGTGTGTGTGTGTGTGTGTGTGTGGAGAGAGGGAGGAGGGGCAAGATGTGGCCCTTCCATAGTTTTCCAAGTCAGCAAATGTCATCTGAGCACCTCCCTTGTGCCTGAGCGGAGGGGGTGTTGAGGAGAGGAAGGCTCACAGTCTACTTGAGACACAGACTGTCGAGGAAATAACGCAAGAGCGAGCCGAGACCAGTTCAAGTGCTGAAGTGGGCGGGCGGCAGGAATGAACTGAGCGAGCACCCACTGAGCATCCGTGTGGACTCAGGAGAAACCTGAGCTCTGACACCAGTTAGTCCTGCATGCGGACTCCTCTCGACCACTGCCTGGTGGCCAAAGCTTGAGCAAGTCACTCTCTCTGGGCCTCAGTTTCCTTGCTGATAAAATGGGGTTAAGAAAACTTATCACATTCCTGGAAAGATTAAAAAGAATGTGTGCAAACCAACTGTGTGCCAAGCATTCAATAAGTAATAGCTCTTCCTCACGTTATAATCATTCCCCCTAGAGGTGACCTGTGAGGGAGGCATCATATGCCCATTTTAAAGATGAGAAAACAAAGGCCCAGTGGCCTCAGAGCCACACTGTGACAGAGTCAGGACGAGCCCGCAGGGCTGGCTGGTTTCAAAATCCACCGCACCATCTCGTGGGCTGAGCTCTGACCTCCGGAAATCCTGGTTTCAGAGGAGGCAGAGCTGCGTGTGGGCAGCAGCCCCAGGGAAGGCCCCGACATGCATGGGTAGGAAGGGGAGGCCAAGCCGAGGGAAGGGGCTTTCCTGCTAGGAGAACATTGTGGACATAGACGCCAAGATGGGAAGTGGCCTCCGATGAAGGTCCCTCTTTTTTGGAGTAAGGGGGGTAAGTAACTCCTATCTACCAGGCCCAGGAAATGTCCTGGGAGTTGAGAGGTGACCCAGACATAGCCCAGGGCCCTATTAAACACCCTTTTGCCCTGGCCATATCACCCCCTGACCAGGGGCCATTCAACAGCAGCTGTTAGCCCTTCCCGAGGAAAGGGGCTCCAGAGCACCGTGAGAAGCCATCGCCCATTCTAATGCCCACAGTGGTCCAGAAATAGAATGAGCTTCCTTGCGAGACAGTGAGGTCCCCATCAGTGGCTAGCCTGGGATATAGTTGGAGGACCGGAGTGCAGAACATGCTGAAATTCATGGCTGGTATAACTTAGTATGACACTATCTATGAAGAGGCTCTATTCACCCCATCAGACACTCAGTAAGCACTTATTAAGCACCTACTACATGCTAAGACCTGTGCCATGCACAGAAGATGCAGACTTAATATAACATAATCCGTGCCTTGAAGAATTCCCTGTTCCAGCTTCAGTCTCTCTCTGCTGCTTACACCCCTTGCTGATTCTTAATTTGTTTTAGTTATGGACTAAGTTTGGCAGGCCATGGTTTTAACTTTCTAAGCAAGTATATTGCATGTTTGGAATGTATTGTTCTTTTTTTAAAAAAATCTTTAAAACAAGACATTTAGGCTGTTTTTACTAGAGCAAGACTTGACCTGACTGCTTTTCTTCTAAAGCAGGGCTTCTCAGTGTCAGCACTAGTGACATTTGGGGTCGTCTAATTCCTTAATGTGGGGGGCTGTCCTGTGCTAACAGCATCCCCGACCTCTACCCTCTAGATGCCAGTAAAACTCCCTCCCCTAGTTGTGACAATCAGAATCTCCAGATATTGCCAAATGTCCTCTGGGGAACAAAATCGTCCCCAGTTGAGAACAACTATTCTTCAGAAAACGTTAGGTCTCTCTCTACCACTACAAGGCCCAAAGTGAGGAATAAGATACCTACAGGAAATTCAGGGTCCCTGCACCCAGAGAACAGATAATCCTATAGGGCCTACACGATAACCAGGTGGAAGATAAAGCATCACCAAGGACCTGCTGTGCACTGGACCCTTAGCCCCCGCCACTGGAGAGGAGAGGGCCTGGGTTCCAGGTCAGAGAAACTGTGGGCTTGAATACCTGTTTCCTCACCAGGAGACAGGGAGATGGGATTACTGTGAGAATTTGAGTGAAATCCAGTTTGTACAAAGCACGAAGTAGGTACAAAATAGGTGTCCAATCGACACGAATCCGTTCCTTCCTCCAGCTCCGTCGCCGCTGTTCCTGACCCCGGGGTCCACGCAGCAAATGCCACCAGCTAGCAACGGCACTGCCGCTTGCCGCCCACTCTCTGGACCAAGCAGCTGAGTAATACAGTGTCCCCTTGGGAGTCCAGGCAGGTAAGAGCATCTCTGAAGTGGGACGTCCAGGGTCTGGAGTAAACTCATCACCCCGGCACGACTGTCCATCTTCTATTCCACTCACAAGGCAATTTTCAGACTCATCAAAAAAAAAAAAAAAAAAAAAAAAGGTTTCCACAAAGCCAGGCTTCGAAAGCATAAAATTAGCTGCAGAAAAGTTTTGAACTTTAGCTATTATTGGGCAGATTTTGAGTGCCATTTGCATTTGTTGAAAACAGCTCTTAGAGGGGTTCTGGGAAACCTGTTGAGCAGTGATTTTTCAATTTCATTAGTCACCAGTTGCTAAACGCATGGGCATCGTAGCGCTCTGGGCACCAGGGTTCATAAGCAGCTGAAAACCTGAGATCAAGTGCAAGGAGGACTCTGGCTGCCAAATTTCAGGGCAGGGGGAGAAAGAAAGAAAAAAAAAAAAGAAATCTGGAATGTGTTTCTACTTACTGTCCATTCCAGTAAAACGAAACGATCTCTCCTCCAAACATGTGTTACTGCTTAGGCCAGAAACTGTATATATTGGTCTAAATCCAGAATGGTCTATGTGACATATTACTCTGTATGACAAAATTACTACAACCTGCGTTCTCCGTAGAAGTGCCTGCTGCAACAGTATAGGATGATAATTTGTTGTACAACAAAAGTACATAATAACTTCATGTCAGTGTGGGCCAGGCCTTGGGATTTTCAAAAGGAAATCTCGGATGCATGTGGACCAGCGTGAATAGGCACCCCCAAGAAGCCC
Organism: Indri indri; assembly: GCA_004363605.1. Classification (NCBI taxonomy): domain Eukaryota; kingdom Metazoa; phylum Chordata; class Mammalia; order Primates; family Indriidae; genus Indri; species Indri indri. Next base: position 22,187 of record RJWJ010020832.1, on the reverse strand, counting down.
CCCTCCGCCCCCGCCCCACGCTCATATGGTGTGTGATCAGAATGGGAGAAAGTGGGGCTTTATTTATAACATACCATATTCCGCTTGAAAGTGACAAGAACGCACACACACACACACACACACATACACACACAAAATCAAAAAATAAAGCCAAGTGGAAATCTGGTGTTCTCGTGCACGAGGCGTCGGTGGCCAGAGCTGTTCACCTATCAAAGCGTGGCGGGGAGCAGAGGCCAAGAGACAGGAATGTTCATCTTTCAGCACTGAGCCGTTTCGAGCCCATCCGGAGTAAAGCCACATGAATTCCACGAGACCCCCCAAACCACAGCCCCCTCTTTGGCCCTTGTCTGGGCTAAGGTTTCATTACGAAGCCCGGGCCCCATTCCAATCCTCTCATCTGTCCCCCTAACGGGCTCCGACAGATCGCTCCGCAGTACACGGATTCTCGTCGGGATAATGTCTCAGGGAGTAACAGCCTGAAATACGACCCAGTCGGAGTGCGTTAACGGGAAAGCCTTTCTTTATGGCACTTCTCACAAAGCAGGGTTGCGAACCAGGGAGAAATATACGACGAGAAAAATTCAAAGCAGAACGTAAGACAGCTCAATTGCTGAGACACTGCAGCGTGACACCATTTTTCCTGATGTGCAAACTTCGGTTCTAGGAAAACGTCAAAATATTCTTTTCCTTCTCTCCTTTCCCTTCCTTCCTTCCCTCTCTCCCTTCTTTCTTTTCCTTGCTTTCTTCCTCTCTTTCCTTCCATCTTCTCTCCCGTTCGGTAGGTTTTTAAAGTGGGGGAAGAAAGACGTTTCCCTGGGAGCTTTATCCAAGCTTCCTTTCCCGGTGTCCCCGGAGAACTGGGGTACGCAAACACCGCTGATGCCCCCACCGATCACGCTGTCTAAACCTCACGCCTCCTGTTCCACCAGCAAGTTAGCTAGGCTCTTCTCAGACACACTTCAAATGTTCTCATAAAGGAAAAGATCCCACAAAAGCCTTTCATATCTCAATTACACCAAGATCTGACTTAATTTGTCTCCGCTATGGAGGGCAGTGGCTCAGGCTACCGCAGCTTCCCGGGCAGCCCGGCCGTATGCTGGGTTTGGTGACCGTCGAAAATCTATCTTCTGAGAGTTTTTTGGTTCAATAAAACCTAAAACATATTTTGCCTGGCATTTTTCCTCAGGACTTTTAAACCCGTGTGTACTGTATGGCAAATGGGACCCATCTGTCCCTGATTCACTGATGCTTAAGCCATTAGGGTGCTGTTTTGTAAGAACACTTTGATGTCCAAGGGCCGTCAAGCTGTGTGGAGGGCTTTTTTTCTTCACAAACAGGAAGTTTTCCCTCCTGAAGGAGTACACAAAGCGACAGGCCAGCTCCCCCAGAATGGGCGACAGAGAGCGGGAAACTGTTCCCGCCTGTCAGGAAGTGTTTGTCTGGCCCCCAGACCTGCCCCTGGCTTGGGGTGGGAAGGGGTCTTGTGTAAGGAGCCTCGGAGCCCGGATTGGGCCTGGCCCTGGCGCCTGGGTCATTAATGCCCTGCCCACAGCCCCGGGACTCAGACCCATCTCCCAGCGTGGACTCAACACGTCTTGGCATGTTTACTGCTTTTACAGGACATCAAAATAACAGGCAGCAAAACAAACAGTCAAACAGCACAGCTGAGGAGAAGGGTGAGGACATAACTTCCCCTCCTTCCTTCAGGACTCCTGCAGAGATCGTGCCCTGGGGTTGTTCAGGGGATGGACCAGTCCCAGGTGTGGCAGACGCTGTTCCCAGGCATCTGAAGGACTGTGGTATTTAGGTATGGTGACTCAAATATCAGGGACCAGCCTACACCTTACAAGGTCCAGGTGGACTTTGCCATCACCAGGGCAGGGGAGGAGAAAGAAGCAGGGTCTTGGACACTGGCAGGCCTGGGTTTGGAATCCCAGCTCTGTGACCCACTGGAGCCTCAGTTTCCCCCTCTGCAAGCAGTAATACCCAGCCCACAGGTTGTCATGGGAACGCGTGCCCAGAGGTGGGTCAGCTGCAGCACCTCGCCCACCCTCACATGGACATGGTCACTCGCTTCCGGCACCCAGGCTGCCCTCGCCTTCTGCCCCCTGCGCTCCCTCAGGTGTTTCCCGGGCGGGAGGCGTGGGCTCCCTCCCTGTCCTAAGGGGCAGACACATGGCTTAGACCCAGCAGTAGGATGATGGCATCTATGAGTTTCCAACTCATTCCATGTGGAGCTCGTGACTTAAGCACACCAGGGTGGCCAGAGGGCACACTCGCTGCAGGGGTGGCACCAGGGCACCAGTCCGTTTCTGCCGTGTGTTCCTGCCTCCTCGATTCTGCCGCAGCCTGGGCTGCCACTCAGTGCCCAGCCTCCTGTGAATTCTGGGAGTCCTCAAAGTCCTGCTAGTGAGGATTCTTTTGCTTAGGACAAAGGAAATTTTTGTTGCTTGCAGCCAAGACCCCTGACAAATCCACACCGCTAAGCTCATCCTCACATCCGCCCAGACGGCAGTCTCTGTTCAGTGCCGGCTTCTCATCTGAACCAACGCTCCGCCCACAGCGTCCCGCCCTTCCTGCCCACTCCCTCCCTCACACCCGCCACACTGGTCCCCACCTCCCTCCTCGTGTCCCCTCTTCCTCCGCTCCCCACGTACAGAGGACACTTGTACCCTCTGGCTTCAAGGGGAGCTCACTGTGGGGGTGAGCACACACCCAGACCTGGCCCATCGGAGAACGGCACTCTCCTGGCCGTGGGCATTGGCTCAGGAATGGACACATGACCTCAGTTGGTCCAGTATAGGTGAATCTTGTATGGCATTTTCTGGAACTCTTGGAAAGTGAAGCTCCCTTTCGGCTGGAGCTGCTAAACTCATTGGCTGTAGACTCAGAGCTGTCGGGGGGCAAAGATGGACACTGCGAAGGGACGGAGTGTTTGAAAGTGAAGCCAACATGGGAAAGCAGGGCCCAGAGATAAAGATGGTGTCTGGATGACACTGTTTAAACCCCTGGATCCAGCTATACCTGAAACTGTGACATCCCTGGACTTGCTGAATGTGTAAGCCAGTCTACTTAAGTCAGCAAAAGCTGGAGTTTCGTCACTTACAACGGAAAAAGGTCTGATTAGCACAACACCCTAAACCTACGATTGCTCACTTGCACCAATCCTTCACCCATGTATGTAACTGCCTTGTTCTGGTGTCTTCCACTGCCCCACCGAGCAAAGCCCCAACCCTGGCTCACTGCAAGGGTCAGCCTTCCTGGTCTAGCCCCCAGGCTGCAGAAAGCTGCTGGGAAAAACCACAGCAGACATACTGGCATCCCTTCAACTCCTTGGTCCCCAAACTCAAGCTGGTCTTCGGTGGTGCCCTGTAACACGCTGGTTCACTGGTGGTGCCCTGCCCCAGCCCAGTGCAGCTGTCCTCAACATTTGACTCTTCTTTCAAACCCTCAGTCTTGCCAGTTCCCTCCTGCTCTCAGCCAGTTCCTACCTCCTGCTTCCTTGAGAGAAGAAGCATTTACAGCCACCCTTAACTTCTTCCTTCTCTGTTGACACGCTAGCCCCTTGAAATTGTACCTGCAGGCGCCCCTAGCCTTTCCTTCTGGGCGCCTGTCTCAGGGGGAGAGGCAGGCTGCCTCTTGTCCACGTGCGAATCCTCATTCTTTCTCTTTCGGCTTTGGGCTCAGACAGACCTGAGTTTCACCACAGCTCCGCCACAAAACTAGCCACGTGGGGAAAGCCATGGTCGCCGTGGCTTGGCTCCTGCAATCAGCGCCCCCCAAGCTACGTAGCATCACAGAAGACAGCACATGTCCCCAGAATGGGCATTGCTGCATAATTGCAATGTGACTGCTCATAAGCAATGTCTTGTAATTATTGTACGAGCAGGCAGCAATATGGTCCTGCTGGTATGGAAACAGATTATTCCTGTAATCCAATTTTTATAACTATGCAAATATTTGTATTGGAGTTCTTGGGGCTGGGGGCAGGGTGGGGGATGAAAGACCCGAAAGGCATCCACTCAGAGCTTCCTGCCACTTGGCAGGACCGAACGCTGGGCAGGCAGAAAACCACCCCTGCCATCCCCCAAAAGGCCTCCTTTGAGAGGGGGCTGGGGAACCCGACGAGGCACTGCCTGAACCCGCGGCCTAACGTCACCGCGCTCTCCATTCTGCCCAGCCCCCTTTGGACTCACTGCCCGGGCAACACTGCACAGATGTGTGTGCCAGGCACGCACGCTGCCACCAGAGCTCCCCAACCCTCCAACGCAGTATTCTGAAGGAATATCTCCCCTCGTGATCTTCTGCAAGCCATTCCCCCTTCCCAAGCTTGCTTGCCCCCACTGCGGGGTAGGGGTAAGGTGACCCTCTCCTCGAGGGCAGCTGGGAAGCATGCAGGAGGGGCCGGAATGCAGCCCTCCACAGGGCGTCCGGCCTGCGGTGACACACGGACCAGCGTTTCCCTCCTGCCCTCTTTCATGCCATGAAGGCCTCCTCCTCAGCCTATAAACCCATTCCAATGTCTCCCCTCTTCACTTAAAATGAAACCAAGACCTTCCTCACCCTACGTCCAGCTGCCTGTGCCCCAATCTCTCTCTCCCCTCTGCAACCAAATTTCTTCAGAGTTCCTGCCCTGACAATGTCTACGCCATCTTTTCCCACTGACACCTCAGAGCTCACTGCAATCTCCTTTCCCCCAAGCCCAGCAAAGACCTCGGAGGTGAGGCCTCTTTTTGTATGTACCTTAACCGCACAAATACTGACCAAGCTGGTGGAAGACTGAGGGACATATTAGAAGAAAATAGCCCCAGGAGGGTCAGGACTAGGGCGTAGTGCGTGACGCACCTAAGGTGCGAAGTTTCAGGAGGGGCTTGCTCTCTCAGATCTGTGCCTCCTTAAATGCCGTGATCAAGGCATCTCACTTGCCTCACTCTAGTCCTGGCCCTGTTTCTCAAAATCATCCAAGATTTAGTTTATGTCCAATCCAGTCACACGGACGGTAGAAAACTACGCAGTCACTAAAAGGATTGAAATGGATTCTTTCATACAGCTTTCATGCAGCTACTCCCTCCAGCCATTCATTGCCATAGGAACAGAGACCTGGGGTCACCAGACCTTCTGACGTTTCAAGAGAAGTTGGAAATGTGAATTTTTGCGTGAAAGCCCATGACTTTCGAAATTGCTAACGGTGGATTTTAAGTTTCTCACCACAAAAAAAAAAAAAAAAAATGATAAGTATGTGAGGTAAAACATGCTCATTAGCTTAATTTAGCCATTTCACAGTATATACATATATTGAAACATGTCATACACCATATACGTATACAATTTTTATTTGTCCATTAAAATAAATAAATAAATGAAAACTTTAAAAAAAAAAGAGCTCATGACTTTAAAATGTTAGCATCAAAGTCAAATTAAAAAGCAAATGCTGTATCTGCCAGACAAAACCTATTGTTAGGCTAGATTCAGCCTTCATGCTGTGTGCCGTTGACCTCTAGCCTTGCCAGCTAAAGAGATGAAGACCAGTGTCCGAGAGGCTTAGATGTGTGTTTGAGTGGGTGCAGAAAGGGGTAAGGAGGCAGAGGGTAGGGAAAGGGGTGTCTCTGAGTTCAGGGAGAGTGAGGAATCAGCCCCCCATGTCCAGCAGAAGTGCCCCAGGAGAAGGCAGGACCCCGCAGGTGGCAGAGTCGTCTGACCCTACAGACTGGGGTTTCCAGTCTCGGAGAAGACTCCATCCCCACGAAGAGAACATGCAGCCCAGGGGACCGGGTGTCCCCTTGGCAGCCAGTATGAACTGGGGGTGACCGATGAGCCCGAGGCTCTCCCAGGGGTGGGGGAGGCTCAGTCCTGACTGAAGTTGACTTTCCTGCTGGGCCATCATGATGAGCCTTCAGATCACTTTGAAAGCTGGTCAAAGGAAAATAGGGCATGCTTCTTTCTTGCCCACCTGAGATTCACATCCTCTATGCCTTTAAGTGCATTTTTTTCTTTTTTTGTCTACATTTAGCCTTTTTAGGGATTTTTTTTTTTAAGAGTTGTTCCCAAAGTAAGAACTGGACCCCATCACCACTGGACCCCAGTGCCTGGCACCGCACCATCCAGCAGAAGTAGGACACCAGCCACATACGAAATCCTAAATCTTCTAGTAGCCACATTTACAGAATGAAAACAAATAAAATTAATTTTAATAACATATATTAATTAACTCAATAGATCAAAATTAAATCATTTCAACAAGTAATCAACATAAAAAATAAATGAGATATGTTACATTCTTTTACTTGCACTAAGTCTTCACGATCCCCTGTGTTTCTGCACACCTCACATTTGTCTCCAGGGAACCAGCCATGTTTCAGGTGTCCAGCCGTGTGGCTGGAGCCTGGTGTTGGAAAGCTCAGGTCCAGCACATTGCGAGTGTCCAGGAAATGAGTGACGTGGGGCCTTGAGGAAGCTAGTGAACCTTGCTAGACCTCAGGATCCCCATCGGGGATGGTGCGTGCCTGGCAGGCTGGTCTGAGGATCCAACTTGAGTGCGTGACATCCCAGGCGCCTTGAGAGAGTGAGGGACAGCGTGGGGTCACCACTACCTCCCAGCACCTGGCACACAGCAGGGACAAAATGTGTATTCGTAAAATGAATAAATGAAAAATGTCAGCTATTGTGCTGTTACATCTGTCTAAAGCAGTGATTCTTCACCTCTTTGGGGTGACAGGTCCTATTGCAAATCTGACAAACACTGTGGACCCTCCTCCCCCGAAAATAGATCCAAACTCAAAATATGTGGATAAAATTTCATACTTAGAGTGTCTCCATAAAAGCTCCATATAAAAGTCCACACCACAGACTCCCTGCTGTGTGGACACAAGGAAGAAATCTGTGGTCTAAAAAATAATTTCTATTTCCAACGAGTGTTTATCAAGTGTGAAATATCTCCTCCATACCCTTTACACTTTCTTAAAAATGTTCTTGCCTTTAATTGGTGAGTTTCTCTTTTGTAGATTCATTTTTAAAAATTGGAAAATAGCTAATCTTCCCAGTTGTGTGAGATGGTTTTGCCTATGAAAGAAAGATTTTAGGTAAGTCCATCAAAAATAATCACTTTTTGCCATAGAACTTGATTTCTTTTTATTCACAGTGTCTAAATCATATACAAGCACTGTATCACCAAATACAATTTTGGTGGCACAAATCATTTGCTTTACTTGTTCAAATAACGTATACTTATCGAAAGAAAATGTATTAAATAAAAAAGAAAATGCATAAAAATAGAAAGAGCAAAAATACCACGAATAGTGCTTACCACTTAGACATCTGCTCATGTTTTGATATATTTTCCAGCATTTTTTTCTATGTATAGGTTTCTGATAATAATTATGTGTTTACTTATATTCTATATGTTTATGTTTTATATTTATGTTTCTGTATCGTTTACATTATATGAAATGTAATGCAAATACCCTTGGGAGAGGTCCGGTAACAGTAACTCATTTGCTCTGTCAACACACTTGCCCTGGGCTGGATCCTGAGAGACCCTGTTGCCCTTCAAGGAGCTCACAGCCTAGTGAGAAGGACAAGCGCATAGCTGATGACTGCGGCATGCTGGGAAAGGTGCTCCGATGGAGGCAGGAGGGCATGGGGACACTGGGGCAGCTGGCTGAGTCCAGTCGGGAGGGCAGGCTGCCCTGGTGCGGTGACATTCAAGCAGGACGCTGACAGCCAAATAGGTAGTTTGCAGGAAGAAGGGAGATGGAGGGACAAGGGTATCTGGGGGGAAGCCCAGGACCCTAGGCTTGGTACAGCAGCTGCTTCCTTTGTAAGAGGAAAGACCTAGGGACGCTGTGAGACCCTAGCTGCCCTCCCTGCACCCACGGGGGCTCTCCCATCCTTTCTGCCTCCTCAGCCCAGATCTCTGTAAGGCCCTACCCAGCCCACCCCCAGCCTGCCTCTCCTTGCCCCACTCTCCTCCTCCTGGCTCAGAGTCCCGCTAGCCCAATCTCCATCCTCAAGCCTGCCATTCCTTCCCTCCTCCAGTCCTTTGCCCAGGCTGTGCGCCTGCCTGGAACACCTTCCTGGGCTGTGCCCACACTCATTAGTTGATACACGCTTTCCTTTAGAGCTCAGTTCCAAATGTCATTCATCAGGGAGCCATCCGTGACCCTTCAGATTATATCAGGTGTCCTCATAATCCTCTGAACTTTTCTGTCATAGCACTTATCCCAAGGTGTCTCTATATCTCCTTGTCTGATTCTTTGATTAAATCCTGTCTCTTCCACTGTTTAACGAGTTCAGAGCCCATGTGTGATTCATTTGCTGCACAGCAACTGGTCTATAGTAGGTGCTCAGTAAAAACGTGCTGCATACAGCAGTGAACATCGGTGGGATGTGAGGACTGGAATTGGCTTGCGCAGCTGTGGGGGCTGGCCAGCAAGTCTGGAACCCACAGGCAGGCCATCGGGAGGGGCAGGCAGGAGCCCTCGGGGACAGGCTGAAGCTGCTGTCCACAGGCAGAAGTTCTTCTTCAGGAAAACCCCAGTCTTGCTCTTAAGACCTTTCAACTGATTGAATCAGGCCCACCCAGAGGACCTGGGATAATCTCTCTTACTTGATGCCAGCTGATAGGGACATTAATCACATCTGTAAAAATACTTTCACAGCAACACCTAGACTACTCTTTGATTGTGTAACTGGAGTCTATAGCCTGGCCGCATTGACGGAAGACAAGGCATCACAGACATCAAAAAAAATCTTTGCTTCAAAACTGGGAGTCAACAGAGAGAAACCACAAGATATATTGAGCTTCAGAACCAGGTCAACCAGTTCACCTTCTGCCACTTGCAGCTGAGTGACCCCAGTGTGGCAGAAATTGGCTGGCTCTTCAGCAAAATTGTTTCCTTTTCCTCCTGAACACAACAGACGACATTCCCTAGATCCCTCGCAGTTAGCTTTGGGCATGCAACTGAGTTCTAGCCAGTGAAATGTGAGAAAGCAGGTGCGCCACTTCCAAATTAGCCCAGAAACCCCCCTCCCTTTCCCCATGTTCCTTCTCTCTGACTGGCTGGAATGGAGGTGCCCCCAGGATAACTGTGGAGTTTCTGCATTGAAGATGGAAGCCCCTCTGTTATCCTGGGTGTCAGATGACTGAAGAGGAGAGGCTGCCCCACCAATATTTCATCCACCCACTACTGCTAAGTGAGCAAGAAATAAGCTTCGTAGTGTTGAAGAGTCCATATGCTTAGTATTGGGTCTGTTTGTTACAGCAGCTAGCATTACACTGACTAATACACTTTGGGCAAGTTGTTAAACATTTCTGAGCCTTGTTTCTCTCATCTCAACCAAGGATGGAAACACGTTTTTATAAAAATGCAAAACGTATTGCTTAGGGTCTCTTTTTCAGCAACAGAATTCATGTTAAACAATACAGAGACTTTCATGTCAAGCAATACAGAGATCCATTTGTCTCTCACATAAGAATCCAGGCATAAACAATTCTGGGCTGATATGGTGGCTCCAAGGTGCTGGTTTCCTAGATACCTCTTCTCTTGTTGATCTGCTATCCTTAGGGTATCGCTCTGTCCACGTGGTCCAAGGCGGCTCACCACGTTTGTGTTCCCGCCTGCACACAGAGAGAAAGGCACACACTCTTTCCTGTTATAGACACGATAGTGAAATTGTACATTTCTCTTCTGCTCACATCCCATTGCCAGAATATGTTTCCACCCAGCTAAAAGAAGAGGGTGGGGTGTGCCGCCTTTATTGCGGACAATGATGTGCTCAGCTTAAAATCAGGGGGTCTAATCTTACGTGCAAGAAGGGAGAATGGATGCTAGAAGACATCTGGCCGCCTCCATGCAGATATAGAGCAGGAAAGCCCTGACCAGCAGGAAGGGCGGCATAGGTGCCCTTGATCACATCCCACCAGCCTTCCTCCTGACTGCTCAGTTTCCTAGGCCTCCTCCTGCTTCCTCGTCCCAATCACACACTCTAACCCTCCAGTGTGCATTTAGATAGGATTGTTAACAGGCTTTCACTCAACAAGGTGCAGGACACCCAGCTGGACAGAGCCTGCCCCTCCCCACCCTTATGTGGATGCTTAACAGTCTGAACCTGTGGCCTGAGCCTCTGTCAAGCCGTGTCCCTGTGGTCTGGGTAACTGTGACATCCTCAGCACTTGCTGCTCTGAGCCCAGATGTCAGCCACATGAAGCCTAATGATCTGCAGCTGGTCCTTGGGCATCTTTGGACTCCCAGAGGCCCAAGCCGGGAATGATAATAATTATAATAATAATTGCTACCATTTAGTGCTTGCCAGTGGCCTGGGTGCAAAACAGGGCTTTTTACATGCTTGCTCGTTTGCGCACACAGATTCTGAGTGGCGAAGTATGTTCTCCACTTTAGAAGTTCAGGCAGTTGAGGCTGCAGTGGGCATACTTGCCTGAGTCCACGCAAGTCAGTGGCAGAGGCGGGATTTGAACCCAGAGTTCTCATACCACCCATTCCTGTTCTCTAAAACATCAATGGTGGAGGGTTTAAAGCAACCTCTAGGAGGCTTCTGCCACTTCCTCCCCAGCATCTGTCCCCCTCGTCTCTTGTGTGGACGTGGGAGAGGAAGCTCCAGGCCACCCCACTCACAGCCCACGTAGTCTGGGTGAGGCCCTGCACCAGCCTCAGAGGTGGCGGCACAGCCCAGACCTGAGCTAGCTGGTGTATTACACCTCATGGCCACACTGATGGGCTCAGGGGTTGGCCTGTGATCCAACCAAGGGGACTGTGGCTGGGAAGGTGACACTAAATAAGAGAGCAGATGAGACTTGGCCCCGAGGCAGCCGACCTGTGTGCCCTGAAGGATGAAGGCAACGCGTGCTGGGGACACACTCAGGCAGGACGGGGAGAAGGCATTTCCTGGCCATACCTTGGATTCCCTGGTCCTGCTCAGCTCCTGCCTGAGCTGGAATTACCTGGGCTGTTCAGGGACGTGAGCCCAGAGCCACACATCTAGGAAGTGGTGAGGTAGGATCTGGAGCAGGTCTGGAACACTTGCCCGCACGCCAGAAGGAAAGGGAGGTGGTAGCCACGCTACAGCCAGAGAGGGCGGGTTCCACTCTCCGCCACGTCCTGCTATCCACCAACACCGCCTTTTCACCCTGACTTGGCCTCACCTGGAACCTCCAAGGCAGTCCCAAGGCTTATTCAAGACCAATGTGGCCTTGAGTAAGGGACTAGAAATTCCTTTGTATGTTCAGAGTAGGCAAAGGAAAAGCAAAACGACAGTTCCACTGTCTTGGAACTGCCCAGTTATCTCACCAGGTTGTCCTTATGTGTTCTACCCATGGAATGCTGGGGGTGCCATCCTGAACTGCTGGGGTGCAGATGGTGCTCAGTGCCACGGTGTTTCCACTGTGTCAGGGTTTACAGTGTACTACGCACCAGGTGTTCTCCCAGGTGCCAGGGAGCCAAGGGTGAGCAAACAGAAACCATTTCTGCCCTTGGGGAGCATAGTCTAGTGCTCCATGGAAACCACCGGGCCTCCTTCCATGAAGGAGCTCAGGAGTAGATACCACATTCTGCAGCAGACCTGGGTCTGTGTTTGTGCATCTGGGCTTTGTAAGGAAGTCTGCAGCTTTAGCTAGGTTGAATGTGGTGCATGAGCTGGTTGAATGTCTATCAGGTGTGTGTCTGGGTATCCGGCATGAGGGAGGATAACATGGTACGCTGCATTTTAACAAACTGGGTATTTGAAAATATCTGTAATCAGTGCATCATTCAGGGTCTCAGGAAGAACAGATGGCACAGTCAAAGGGGTGTTAGCAGAGAGTTTCATAAGGGGACTGTTTATAAGGGTGTGGGAGCCAACAAGGAACTGAAAGGCCTCCAGGAAAACAGTAGTGGGAAGTCGCTGCTGCCCATGGGCAGAGGAGGCCAGGGAAGGAAGGAGGGCTGCAGAGCCCAGAAAGGACCTAGCTGTGGTTTCCTGAGGACCTGACACACGTTTAACTACAGCCATCGTCGACGTATCTCCCAGTTCTGTATCTGAAGTTCAGCCTTTTCTCCGGCGCGCCGTCCCATCCGCAGACGGATGGATACCTCCACCTGGCTCTCCCACAGCAAGGCAGGGCCAACACGTGCAAATCAGAACTCAAAGCTGGACACTGCCCAGGCAGAGGGACCAAAAAATAAGAAAAATGAAAAGTATTTAAGTACATTGTTATTTTTTTAAAAAAAAAATTATGTGTGCAAAAAAAAAAAAAATGTTTACCTTAGTGCCAGAGTGACTAGATAGATGGCTAGGAGGATAAAAGTAAACTGTGACCCTTACCTCGCACCATGCATAAAATATAAGTCTTATAAAAGCTAAAAAATTTCAATTTCTAGAGTAAGACATAGGAGAAAATCTTTACAAACTTGGGATAAAGGAAGATTTCTTAGATAGGACAAAAACCATGAACCATAACAAAAAAACTATAAATTGACTTTATCAAAATTCCAATCTTCTCTTCAAAAGATGCCATTAAGAAAATTAAGAGGGAAATTACAGACTGGGAGAAATTATTCTCAAAACAATGATCTGACAAAGGACCTGTATCCAGAATTTAGAAGAATTTCTACAACTCGGTAATGAGAAGTCAAATAACCCAATTTTTTAAAATGGGCAAAAGACTTTGCTTCTCAAAAGAGGATATAAGAATCTCCAATAAACGTATGTAAAAATGTTCCATATTTTTTGGTCATCAAGGAAATACAAATTTAAGCCACAATGAGATACTACTTCACACCTGCTGAAAAGGCTAAAATCTTAGGGGGAAAAAAAAAGTCTGAGCACACTAAGTGTTGGTGAGAGCATGGATCATGTGAACCATTCGTGCACAGCTGGTAGAAAAAGAGAATGGTGCAACCGCTTTGGAAAGCAATTTGGCAGTTTCTTTAAAAATTAAATGTATACTTACTTCATGATCAAGCCATTCACTTCTAGGTATTTACCTGAGAGAAATGAAAACATATATTCTCAAAGGGCTTATACACAAATGTTAATAAGAGTCTTTTCATAATAGGCAAAAACTGAAGACAACTCAAATAGCCATCAACAGATGAATGGATGAAAAGTTGTAGTATCTTCATACGGTGGAGTCCTACCTGGAAACAAGAATAAACGCACTGCTGATATGCACAACTTGATGAATCTCAGAAATTCGACGCTGAGTAAAAGAAACGAGACACAAAGTAATATTGTCTGAATAATTCTATTTACTTGAAGTTCTAAGACAGGCAAAACTGATTATAATGATAGAAGTCAGATCAGTAGGGGAGGTAGGAACTGCATGCACAGGGAACGAGGAGAATTTCTGCAACGACAGAAATGTTCTATGTCTTGACTGGGGTGGTGGTTACGCAAAAGGTGTGCACGTCTGTCAAAACTCATTGAAATGTGCGCTTAAAATGTGTGCGTTGATTGTAGGTAAGCTATAGCTCAGTAAAGCTAATTTTTGAAAATCAGCTAAGCGGTCATAGGGAAAGTCAGAATGCCGTGGGACTTCCGGCAGGGCAGGCTTCCCAGGAGTGCGCTGTCGTCTGTTCAGTGACCAGGGTCCCCCGGTCTCCATCCAGCCCTGCCTACTGTTGTCATCCTCCCTCCAGTCCCCCAAAGACTTCTTGCCCCTAGTTGGCGCTGGCATGGGCTCCCCGCCCACGCCGGAAACAAGGATGGATTCCCGACAACTCGCTCCTCGTCCCTCACCAAGTGCTAGTGCTCCCACCCTACATCGGCTCCTCTTCCCCAGCCCCCCCTCTGATTCAGGCCCCTTCCCCCCGACCCCACACCCCCCCATTGCTTCTTGCTGTTCTCAATCTCCACCTGCTTCTAACTCTCCTTCTGGCAGAGGAGACAGCCCACTGCCTGCCCAAAATCCTTCTCCTCCTCTCCCTTAGGAAAATAACCCTGATTTTAGTTTGCCTGAAGACATGGAGGTGGGTGTCACAGGAAAGCACATTTACAAAGGGGTTGACCCAGCTGGGAGGCCTTGGGGGCCTTTTCCATCCCTGTTCCTCTTTCTTCCTGACTTGAATGCTAATATGATGGCTGGAGCAGCAGTGGCCATCTAGGGACCATGAAGGCAGGCTGAGGATGGAAACAGGTATTAGTACTAAGGATTGTTAGAGCTGAGACATGTAAAAGAGCCTGGGTTGTTAAGAGCCTGGTTGTGGATATCAGTTAACAGTGAACTGCCTACCTTGGATTTGTTTGCAAGAGAGAAAAATAAATCTCTACCTACTTAAACCAGGCCTATTCTGTGTCTCTCTTACACAGAGCCGAAAGGAATTTCTACGTGTGATAGTATCCTAACTGCAGTCTGGAGAAAGTCTTGGGTTCCTTAACATGTCCTACAAGGCTGTTTGTGCCCTGGCCCTTGAGATTTCCACGGATGAACTTCACTAGGTTCATAAAATTATACGCAAAATGGCTTGGGTATGTGTGCTTTTTTCCCTAGAAAGGGGATCAACAGTTTTCATCAGATTCTCAAAGGGACCTGTGACCCACCTCACCCCAAAGAAGTGCCCGACTTCATATAACCCCAGCTAGTGTGCATATTTATCCTCTTTTACACTCAGGAAAACAGACTCCGATCACTTGGGCACCGTGCGAAGTGCTGTACTCTGGGCAAGGGAGGGGAGGAGGAATAGTGGAAGTGGTTGGAGAGAACGATGCCAGGAAAGAAGCCGAATGTTCCCTGGATTTGGAGCCAGGGCAGAGGGTCTGCATTTGCACTCTGGGCCCAGAACATGCCGGGGCTTGCCGAGGCCTGCTGGGTGTCCTGCCTTGTGGCTCGCACGGCTTTGATTCCCGAGGGCGACTGCCCATAAAGTTCTCCCGCTGATTTCGCAGTAATTGAGAGGGTCTGGCTTTTTCTGTTCAGTTGCTGGGTACCCCCGAGAGACGCACAGCCCCCATGTTTCCAGAGCTTGGAGGCTCCGGGTCCAGTGGCCATGGGGGGAGTGGGGGAAGGCCCAGCTGATTTGGGTAAGCCCTGGCTTTTCTCAGGTCCAGGAGACTCCACGTGACTGCTGAAAAGTCACAAGGTTTGCTGAGCACCTGGTCTGCCAAGCGCCCCCGTCAAGCCTCACAGACTCCCCTTAAAAGCATCGTCTCAGACAACGTTATGAAGGAATTTGTGTGGTGGACGTTTTTCTTCCTACGTTTAAGTGCCCAGCGTCTGAGCCTCCTTCCTGTGTTTGGAGAACTCGGATTGTACGAATCTTAATGAAAGGCAGGGTCCACCTCCCTCTACCAAAGCTGAAAAGACCAGACCCTCATTTCCCCCCACCTCCCTCACAGGGCGCATGGCCGGCACCACCAGCCATCACTCCGTATTGTCAGGTGGGAGCTGTTGACACCAACAAGAGGGAAAACGGAGAGACCACCCTGGTAGAAGCAGCCAGAGTAACAGAAACATCTCACTTCTGGTGCCAGCCTCTGGTGGCCAGTGCGGGACAGTAGTGAGGTCATCTGTGACATCTAACAGGGGGTGGCTACAACAGTAGCAATGTCCTTGCTTGGTGGTGGCTTGATGGTGGCCACGGTTCTGACTAACCCCTATCCAAGCCCAGCTCTCCCCTTCACTTTGTAGATAGGGAAACTGAGGGCCGAGAATAGACGTAACCCACGTAGACAGACAGGCAGCCGTTTAGGACTATAGTCAGGTCTCCTGAACCCACACTTGGACACACTCTTCCCGGAGCTATATTCCCTCCTTCAACTTTGAAGTCAGCCAGGACATACACGAAAGCCACACAATAGTGAAGGTCCTCAATTCCACGCCATGAGACTATCTCATCCACAAAACAGGCGTTTATGTAGCACGTACTGTGTACCCGACCACTGCAGGCACTACTGGAAGAGTGTATCAGCTGTTGGTGTATGACAAGCCATTCTTATACTCAGTGGCTTAAAACAATAAGCGTTTATTATTGCTCACGAGTTTACAGGTCAGCTGAGCAGGTCTGCTGGTCTCAACTGGCTCGTTCATGCGTCCGAAGCCAGCTGTGTGTCATCCAGGTGGCTCTGCTGATCTTGGCTGGGATGGTTCACATGCTTCGGGGTTGGCTGGCTGTAGGATGGTCTGCAATAGCCAAAATCTAGAGGAAGCAAATTGTAAGTTCCAGAAGAAAGTCAAGGCTTTGAGAAAATAACTCTGAGGATTCCCAGGCTCTCCCCCACATCCTCTTCTTCCTTGGCCCTTGACTGGCCCCTCCACCTTCCCCTCGGGCCGTGAGTGTCTCTGTGCCAGGGGCTTCAGCACACACGTCCCTTGACAGACGCAGAGATTGGGTATTCAGTTGAAGTTATTTATCTTCCCATCATTTTTAATTCTGGACTTCCCAGCAGCCAAAGTGGGGGTTGGGGAGCATCCATTGCCTAATATTTATTATAAGAAAGAAAATAATTTGCAGCAAATTATTTTCTTAACACTTTCTGAAAAAAAATCTCATGTAGGGCTCATCCAGGGAACGCTAAATCCCGTAGAGGACAAGTCTCTGCAATGTGGCTGCAGGAACACAATACACAGAATACACAGAGCTGCTTCTGGAGCTGCCTCTGGGTAAAGATCAATAGATGCAGACCAGAGGGGAGACCAACAGGATGTGGAAGTGTGTCTGACACATGGCTCTGCAAAGGGGCAGAGGCCTCAGGTGCAGAAAGCCAGGGGTGTCGCCTGCGAAGGGAAGCACGGCTGACCTGTGGCGTCCCCAGCCTGCCAGGCACTGTGTTAGGCACCATGCATCCGGGATCTCCCCCAATCCCCACAGCAGCTCCTTGCGACGGGCATTTCCTCCTTTCCATGAAGGAAACCTAAGACCTAGAGGAGTTACGTGACTTGCCTGAGGTCCCACAGCTAGTACGCAGCGGCACCTGTTAGATTTGTGTCCCTTTTCTTCCCTCCAGGTCACACAGCAAAGCATTCATCTCCTCGGGTCCCTAGACTATTGTATTAAAAACAGAAAGCTGCATGAATCAGGAGCATGAAAACGCATGGCTCCAATAGCTCATATCAGCACCTGAATTTGGGGGTCTCTGCCTAGTTTTTCGGATTTCAACTCAGAGGAAACGTTTAGCATGGTTACAAGCTCTTTCTCTCCTATAATGGCTTTTATAATGGTAATAACATGACATATTTCATTTGTTTGTTTACAGCTTCTTCCATTAAGGAGTTTGGAGTGGTATAAAACGAAAGCATATAGAATGTGTAGGATACACAGAACACAAGAACCAAAGTAAAGGAAAAATGTGCCAATCACAAGGCAGGGTAGAAAAACTTGAGATTGAGGCTTGAAACTGGTTCTGAGCTTCCTGGAAACCAAAGCAAAAAGGAATACAAGATTAGTTATTCACATATTCAGAAAAGAAGAAGGGCGTATCCTTTCCTTGGGTTTCTCCTAATGCTGAATTCTAAAAGAAATTTACTTATGAAAGCATCACTGAGCAATACATGACACAATGCCTTCAGTGATATTCTTATAATAAATACATTAGTGAGTTTCACATGGCTATCCATGTAGGGCATTAAAGCTCAACTCAGAAAATTAAATTGTGAGACAGGAATTCTGATGGTATTGCAGGAAACTGATAGAAATGGGTTTTTTATATACTGTTATCTCTTTTGGTATTCAGGCACGGTATTGGGATTCTAATTAGATTAAATGCCCAAAATTATTATGCCACTCTATTATCAGATAGGACCATTCCAGCTTTTCAGTTGCAAACCAAAAGAGAGAATTTTTGATTCATGTTATTGAATAATTCTGGCTTCAGCGACAGCTAGATCCAGGGACTCAAATAATATCAAATAAGGTTGGTCTCTTGATGACTCTTAGCGCCAAGTTGGCTTCCTTCTCAGGATTCTTGTGGTGAAAGAATGGTTCTTGCAGCTTTGAACCTTATGTATGATCCGCTTCACACCCAGGGGGAGACACTCTGACACTCTCCTGGCAGCCTCAGGAAGAAAAGAATCTGTTTTCATCTTACTGTGTTAGGTTTTGTCATGAGCACGTCCCTGCACCAAGTATAGTGGTGAGAGGAATGTAACACCTGCCTGGCGTGGTCTCCATGTCTTAACATGACCATATACCTTGGGAGCGTCCCAAAGAGGAGACAGGCACCACGAAGAAGCAAACAGCAACGGCACACAGCACACGCTGTCTGTACGCATGGACCTGCTCGCGAGGAAGGAGGGCTTGATCTGCAAAATTAGCTCATTTTCAAAGGCCAGAGAGGTTGTTGATGCTTTCCAGAATGTGATTCTTGTACTTTTAATGACTATAAAATTTTATGGTCAGTAAATTATTGATAATTAGAGAACCATCTAGTCCGGTTTTTTTTCTTTTTTTCCTTTATTTTTTCAGAGACAGGGTCTCTCTCACTCTATTGCCCAGGCAGTGGTGCAATCACAGCTCACTGTAGCCTCGAATTCCTGGGCTCAAGCAACCCTCCCACCTCTGCCTCCAGAGTAGCTGGGACTGCAAGCACCCTCCACCATGCCTGGCCAATTTTTCTTATTTTTCTGTACAGATGGGGTCTCATTATGTTGCCCAGGCTGGTCTTGAACTCCTGGCCTCAAGTCCTCCTCTGCCTCAGCCTCCCAAAGTGCTGGAATTATAGACATGAACCACTGTGCCCAGCCAAGTCCATTTTCTAGATGGGAAAATTGAGGCCTAGAGAGGGTGACTTGGCTAAGTCAGTCCCATTCATTCAAACTATCACCCTCACCATGCAGTAATTACAATCTCTCATATCTCCTATTTTATTGGTTCTAAGATATACATTTCTTTCATGTTAGTGTCTCTGAAATTGGGCTGTGTGATGGTTATTAAGCTGTCAAAAAAGTTGCCCATTCTTTTTGCTCTAGGCACAAGGTGGCATTGTGCTTCCGCAGCTGTGTAGCCTTTTGAAGTTACACATGCCCCTGTGACTTGCTTAGGCCAACAGTGTGAGTCCTGAGTGGAAGCCTTGAAGAGCCAGTGCAGTTTGCCAAGTGCCTCTGCCCCTGCCAAATGATCGTGGGAGGACGTGGCCAGCTGGAGCCTCCACTAGTCTAGGTTCCTGATATAGGCTGGGTCGTGCCCCTCTAGATTCCTATGTTGAAGTCCTAACCCCAGGACTGTATTTGAAGATAGGGCCTTTAAAGAGGTAATTAAGTTAAAATGAAGCCATTAGTGTGGGCCTTAGTCCAACATGATTGATGTCCTTGTAAGAAGAGAAGATCAGGACACAGTCATGCACAGAGAGAAGACACAGGGAGAGGACAGCCATCTACTAGCCAAGGAGAAAAACTCCAGAACTGTGAGACAATAGATTTCTGTTACGTATGCCAGCCAGTCCATGCTACTTTTGTTATGGTCACGGTTCCCAAGTGACCACAGTGAGCACAGCCTGGCATTTGACACGTAACACAAGCTAGAAATACGCTTTGGTTGCATTAAGCCATGGAACTTTGCAGTTGTTTGTTACTGCAGCACAACCTACTCTATCCTAACTGAAAAGAGTACGTCTCACAGCTGATGGAACAAGAAAGCAATGTGCCACTGTTTGATGGGCAGCCTTTTTTATTTCTTAGAAACAATAAAATAATTATCTTTTAATTAATGACATTTTATATTAGTTGAAACATGATACATGCAGCACTTAACAGTTGATGAAAATGTGTCATTATTACTTTGCATTTTGACAATAACACAGTTGTAGAAGAAATAAGAACAGTAACAGCAATAATAATAATAGCTAACATATTCAAGCACTGACCTCGGGATAGGTATAATGCTAAGCACTTTCCAAATTTTGTGTTTTCAATCCTCTCAAAAAACCTGTGAGAGGCATTTTATCATCCCCATTCAAAAATGGGAAAATTTAGAGAGTTAAAATGAACACCCCCACAACCTCCCTAGTAAAATTTAGAACTCAAATCTGGGACTCTGCTTTATTCCATGAGGGTGTCTATTGACAAAGCTTCTTTTTTTATTTTGTAAATATCATTTGTATCCTATTTCAGAATATGCACTACACTTGATATTAATAGTAATAAAACTCTTTTTTTTAGTTTAGCCATTGAGGCTTTCCAATGAAATCTAGGCAGATTTTCACATTCATATGATTTAAGACAGTCTCAAATATCTAAATACATTTAGTTAACTACCGCACATAAATATGGTGGGATTTTTTATGTGTAATATCCCCAGCACACGATATGCCGGTTTTTTGTTCTTGTTGAAAAAAACAGCCATCCTACACACCGTGGGATGATTTATTCGATTGTTGTTATTCATGGCTAGGAAAAACTTAGAATGCTCAAAATAAGCAAAAACATTTTTGCAGCTGCTGCAGATGGTCCGCTCCCCAGTCCCAAGCTGGCCCTGAACACCAGCAATCAGGCAGAAGTGCCAGCCTCATATTGAAGCCATTAGCACTTTAAAGGAGCACACGCTGAACGGGGGTGTCCCTGTGAACGTTCTGATGACTGGTAGAGTGCCCAAGCGAATCTCTGACCCTGCAGTCAGCCCCAGTCTCGAGGCCCCTCAATGCAAGAGCACCTTTCCTCACGCAACTGGAGCTGCGTGGAGCAGGGAAGGACGAGGTGTTAAGAGAGTCCTAATGAGCCATGTTACAGATGTGTAAAACAGCTGGGGGGATGATGTCACTGCGCTCCACACTCACCCTGCCGCCGCTGCTACTTGCTGCTGTTATTAGAAACAGACACTGGAGGAGGACACCTAGAATACGCGCCCGTCCCCTTGTCCGCCACTCTCTGGTCCTAATTAGGTAGGCTGGGCCCCAGCTGTGCCCGTAAACCTCACCAGGTGACTCCGAACCGTCTAGGTTTCTAATCCAGATGAGTCCTGTTCCCGCTCGCTCTAGAGAGAGGCCATCTTCAGTGGAAGATTTATTGTACTTGTTACATTATAAGCCTGACCTCTGGGTGGGTGGGGAGAAAAATTAAATTCTTAGGGAAAGGATCTGAAAAGGATTGCAATTAGTCACAAACTCTGAATATTTTTAATTCAGAGTGTGATTCTTAATGCTTCTCACTGAGGCCGGATGATGTCAGACTCTGTCACGGCTGTCAGTCTGAGACTGGTTTTCCAAAACAAACATGAGGAATCATCCTGTCTTTTGCTAACTCCAAATATACGCTCCCCGCCCCTCTTTAAACTGGGAAAGGAACCACTGAAGTGCCTACTATGTGCCAAGTGGTTACATAGGGTGGCTCATTCAATCCTTTAACACCCGTAGGAAAGATTATTATAGATGAAGTTGGGCTCAGAGAGGTGAAGTGACTTATCCAAAATCACACAGCTAGGAAGTGGAGTGGAATTTGACTTCTTTTTTTTAATTTCAAAATATTAAGGGTGTACAATGTTTTCATTATATGAATACTTTGTCTAATGCTTACGTCAGGGCTTTTGGTGTGCCCACCACCAGAATAGTATTCATTGTGCCCTATAGGTAAGTTTTTATCCCTCAGTCCCCTGCCGACCTCCCCTGTCCTGGTTTCCAGTGTCCTTTATATCTCTTGTGCCTGTGTGTACCCATCGTTTAGCTCCCACTTACTAGTGAGAACATATGGCGTTTGGTTTTCCGTTCCTGAGATAGTTAACTCAGGATAATGGTCTTCGGCGCCATCCAAGTTTCTACAAACAACATTATTTCATTCCTTTTTATGACTGAGTAGTATTCCATGGTGTATATATACACCACATTTTCTTACCCATTTGCAAATTGATGGGCACTCAGCTTGATCTGGAGTAGAACTTGAATCCAGGCCAGCCATCCTGCAGGCCATGTTCTGGGCTTCCCCAACCACACTCACCACCCCCACCTCCAACCTCGTTCAGTTTCCTCGTTATATGTTATTGTGCAACTGAATGTCCTTTCCTTAAGAACATTGACCTCAGGCCGGGCGCGGTGGCTCACGCCTGTAATCCTAGCACTCTGGGAGGCCGAGGCGGGTGGATCGTTCTGAGCTCAGGAGTTCGAGACGAGCCTGAGCAAGAGCGAGACCCCGTCTCTACCGAAAATAGAAAGAAATTAATTGGACAGCTAAAATATATATATAGAAAAAATTAGCCAGGCATGGTGGCGCATGCCTGTAGTCCCAGCTACTCGGGAGGCTGAGACAGTAGGATTGCTTGAGCCCAGGAGTTTGA
>RJWJ010020831.1:0-28607 GCA_004363605.1 Indri indri | reverse complement strand
TATGTTGTCATTATACTCCCCCACATTTGATGCAAACTCAAACCAAGTGTGTATCTATGTATTTTATTATTTGAAAAATGAAAGCTGTCAGATCTAAGCAAGATGCATTCTTGGCTATTTTGTAATTCTAAGAGCTGTGTCCATTGCAAAATGGAGTATTCTGAAAGAAGTATTTGAAAACTAACTCACTAAATACCTTATGATTGAATATGGCCTCCTTTTTCTGCTTCTTGCTCTAGAGCTATCCATCACACTCCTCAGCAGACATCAATTCCAGTCTTCCTCCGATGTCCACTTTCCATCGTAGTGGTACAAACCATTACAGCACCTCTTCCTGTACGCCTCCTGCCAACGGGACAGACAGTATAATGGGTGAGTCATGGAAATGCCGATTCTTATGCCAACAGCCAATGCCAGGCTTTAATAATGAAGGACCTCTTTTCCCCCTCAAAACTGGACAGCAATTGTCAATAAATAATCATCACATAACTGAAGGAACAAACAAATGAGCCAGACAGAAATAATCACTGGCTTCCCCATCATCATTTTTTTGATCCCAAGAAACTGAAATTTGGCTGCTTTGTTCATTGGGTATCATTGGATTAAACAAGGGTTTAAATAGACCAAAACTACCTTGTTCCTCACACTCAAAGACAGTGAACAAAGTGAACTTTTCCTAAGATGAGCCATCAAAGACTAGTGAGGTGGGGGTATAATAATGTGTGATGGTAGTTATTGACCACTTGTCAAATTCCAGTATTGTCCTGAGCTCTTAACCATGACATGCCCCTGTCTTCCGAAGACCAGTGTATGTGACAGTCTCAGGTGACTATTTATTAATAACTAGAGAAGTTTGACCTTCTAGAGAATGTGGCACTGTGGAGCCCCTCGGAGCGGAAGAAGTATTTGCTCACTTAGGAGAGGGGAGATGCCTGGGCATGATGGACCAGAAGTTGTTTGCTGCTTTTTTCCTAAGGAAATTTACTAGTGAGTTAAGGCCTAAGAATAATGCTGCTGCCATGAACTGAGCCATCATCCTCTCATTTTCTGTGATGTCCATTGTGTTACTCTCCCTAAGACAGATGGTTGTCCCACCAGCACTCTCCCCTTGAGGGAAGGGCTAGGAAGGATGTAAAGCTGCCGCTGGAGGAAAGAGTCAGAGTGGGTGGGGAGGCAGCTACCCCCTTTTGAATCAGCCTTGGCAACCTTGGCATTCAGATAAGCAACATGGTGTAATGCACCAGGCCTTCATTCCAGCCTCAGACTTCACTGGGCACCATTTCTTCTGGTTCTAGTTCGAACCCATCTTTGGTTGGCCTGAACATCTCTCCCAGAGGGCCAGGGGGGAGAACACTCACGATGTCTTTGAGAGAAGATCGTGTGTCAGAATAATGCTACCGTTGATTCCTCTTAGCTCTCTGCAGTGTTTTTTTCTCCTTAGAGAGCCTATAGGACTTCGGGCAGTGGTGTGAATCACTTATGTGGGAACATTTTTGATGAAGGAGAAGAGATGTGTTTTGAAGTGTTGCGGATGTAATTTCTGCCTTGATAGTACCCTCCCTGCTTATTCGATAATGTATTTCACACTTGAGATGAGCCATCTCACAGCCCCTCCGCTGTCATGTCTCACTAAGAAGCAAATTGAGGAAAGAGTTTCCATTTTTGTAACTTTTGCGAACCGAGCTTCTACAAATGTGTTGCATCAGTTTGACCTTGGAGAGCTATGGACAGAGGTCACATGGGGAAGTTTGGTTCGCTATCAGTGCAGTTTTGGCCGATTTGAAAAACAAGAAGAAAGAAAGCAGTGCAGAACTGAAAGAGTGAGAAAAGCATATTTCACTTCAGTGTGGTTTGGCAAATGGAAAGCCCCTTTCTGCTGTCATGAGGTCTGGTTAGAAAGAAGGATGACCGGTCATTCATCCTCTTACATGGCAGATTTCCTGTCTACTTGTGGTTTGAGTAATTTTCTTTTTTTAGGAAGGTATGAAGGTGGAGCAAAATTTTGAGTTAAGGAAAACATACTTAGGCACTGTTTGAAAAAAAAATCTTGTTGATTGATTTGCAAAACAGTCTTCCTGGGAGAGAGGCACTGTGACTTGGAAAGAAGGAGGTATCAGGATGTGGGATAATCATAATTCATGAGCCGTGGGCAGCATAGCCACGGGTCCCAGTGGGAACGAGGTTTGCTTGGTTTAAGCGGGTCGTGTTGCGGATGAACAGGAGATATCTACTCATTTGTTCTGGGCAGACTGGAGCGTGCTAAGGGCTCAGCCACCCGCTAAGGATGGACCAACCTTTTATAGACCACAGGGCCCTGTGGAAGGGTCTAGACAGAAATAAAGAAGCTATACTTTAAAAATAGAAAAGTATAAGGTTTTTGGAACCCAGAAAAAGGCTTTTTAAGAAATTTATTACGTCGATTATTTATTTCACAATAATGGGCATACTTGTCAAAATCCACTAGCAGAATGTGAAAAAGTTTCATAGTCTTTCAGGAAGTAAGTAGACATGATAATTCAGGTTTTGGGGGGAGCAGACCTTTATTAATTTGCATAAAACACAGATATTACTTTAAGGGAGAACATTCTAGAATGCTCTCCTTTAAAAGACTATGTCTTTCAGTCGCTTAAGTGAAAATGCGGAGGAAAGTTTAAGCATGGTAATAATAAGCCTTAGTATTGCATGATGTCCAAGTGGCTCATGCTTCTTCGCACTTTAATTCTCTTAGGCTTCGGTTTGGTTTTCCTGAGTGTGGTAGAAGTCAGCAAAGGCGGCGTGTCTGTTTAACAAGAAGAGAAGCTTTGTCTTCTGATGTTACTGATACTTCCCTAACAAACAGTATGGATTAATAGGATACATCTGTAGACTTTTGAAAATATTTGGCATATACTCACTCATTCTGAAATGCAGGAAATAAAGAAATATTACGTTGCCTGTATCTCAAAGAACAAACAGAGCTAATTAAATAATTGGTAAATAGGGAACACATAGCCTGACACATGTTTGAGATTACACACGATTCTGTAGAAAATGACTGTAAGCAATACTAATGCCGTAAGAATGGGATTCAAGCACTAACACATGGACATCACATTTTCCAAGTTTCCACAGTGAAAAGTTGCAAGGCAGTGCAGTCTTTTCATACATGGCATTGATATCTTAGGAAGCTGCTTTTTTCAGTTCAGAAGAAGACCTATGCCTGTGTCTCAGGATCATATTATAATGTCTTCCTGGTGGTCAACAGTTGTCCTGAACTAACGCTAGAACAACACACTGCCTGTGGGGTGAGACACAAGCTCTAGCGCTCTCAGAAGGCAGCCTCTCTGTGAACACACTCCCCTTCGTCCTCTGTCCTCTGCATCTCAAAGATGGAAGATGCTCAGTGAGGTTTGTTAGCTTGGCTCGGGGGAGTTACCATTTCTTGTTTCGTTTTCTTTTGCCCTGTAATATGCAATATCATTTTTTGAGAGTTCCTTAGGAAGGATAAAGCTTACTCAGATTATATTAATGAGGGATTTTTTTTTTAAAAAAATAATACATCCATCCATGGATTTTCAGGAGAATTGTAGAGTAAATATTTTATTCATGGTATCTAGTCCACAACTTTCCTCTTAAGCCTTGCCAACAAACTCTGGGGATTACATTAGACATTTCTGGATTGCGAGGGTCTCTTAAGCACCCTAGAAGTATATGGATGTAGTGTATGGGACACAGCATGGACTCACAGCTGTTCAGCTGGTAGAGCACCCAGTGAAGGAGAGAAGCTGTTGGGGACTTTGGGAGTTAGCGACATCAGTGCCCTTCTAGTGGACTCCTAAAACTCTTTCATTACTGCTGGGTGTATATCAAAAGCAGTACAGTTCGGTGCCTCTGCATCTGAGCATGCATACAGAGGAGGAAGTGTCACGTAAGTTATTAGATACCAGCTATCAAGAATAGAAATGACTGTAGGATGGTAGCCACATACATTTTGCTGTCCTGTATTTCCTTCTTACTTGCAATGGTGTCCAATAGTCTTCCTGGTTAGAAGAAGTAAGAGGACCCCATAATATAGCACAGTCTGCTGAGACTACTCAAGGATGACAGTGCCTCAGCCTCCCCACTGGGAGGTACCGTCCATATACATTCACAGGATGTGACCTTCTGTGGTTTGGGGCTACACCTCCTCCCTTCCCCTCAGAGGGAATTGGGCATATAACTAGCATAATGGTTATAATAACTATTATTGTTTTATTAGTCTTTAACTGTCCCACTTACTAATACATGGTATTTCCCATGTTTTTAAACCTCAAACCAAGCAGTGCTGAAGGAACAGACTAGCGAGATTGATTTAATACACCATATGCTAAAGATTACCCTGGAATATCTATCTGGTTCATGAATTAATCTGGTTTACAACTTTCACTTCTAATGACATGTTTGTATGACATGATGCATTTTAGTATGTGGCTTTTCTAGTAGAAACATTATGTCCTTTTCCCCTTGAGGACTTGGTTTCACAGTAATTTTATTATTAGAGTAGTCACATAATATTCACTTTGTATTTCACAAGAATCTGGAGCCTTCAAATGCAGTTGGATGGTGAGCAGGCAGAGAGCATAAGAGCAATATGAATTTTATCCAGCAGTGTCAGGGTATCTTAGTTACAAAGACCACCAATGGAGAGCAGTAAACTAATTTGATTTAAGTCTTCTCATCCATTTCCTGCACATGGTCAGGAAGCCTGACTCCCCCCCACCCCCAATTGCGTAGGAATTGCTCCTGGTAAAAATTAGTGCGTAGTAGCATATATTGGAGTTTTCATTCTAAGATGGTTGTAATAGGAGCGCTGGAAGTGTTCCCTTTTTTGTCATCTTTATAAACAAACTCGCGGCATTGCTGTGCTGCTTCTGATCATTTAATAACATGAGGGTCACTCAGACACAGCTCAGAAGAACCTACTTTTAAAGCACAATGTGCTTCTCCCAGGCAATGACTCCTCTGATGGATGCCTTCATGGTGTGTTCTCGGCCTTGGGTTACGGGTGTGTGGTAAAGAGGGAACATGTTTTCCAGATTCTGATTTTCAGTAGTTGATCCCCAGGCACCATTTATCCCAGTGTTAAGGGTGTGTTCTAATGGGAATTGCCATCGCCCCAAAGCTGAGACTAAGACAGAAGGTGGTCCAACGTGTAGCCCAAGATATTCTCCTCTGACCTTTGCTTTATTTAAAAAAACAGAGAGAGAGAGAGAGAGAGAGAGAGCTCTTTTTCTGCTTCATCTTCTAGCCAGCAACAACACCTGTGTTCAAGCCCTCTGAACAATACTTGAGAGGGGCAGACAGTGACTCCTCCTACAAAATCGCATTTCCTCTTAATAATCGCTCATCTTCCATTCATATTTATGTTACAACTCAACATAAAGATGGATTATCTTTTTCTCGTGAGCAAGAGAAAATGATTAGAGCCAAAATAACATAAGAAATCAATACGGTCTTTATCAAGCAAAGGTCGTAGTTTTCATCTTTATTTCTGTTCCATGGACATTTTGATCATTTCTAATAATATGAGTTGATGAAAACTTGGGCCTCCAATAGTGATCAAGTCCTGTTATATGAAAGCTGAAAAGGTAGATTTGATGTGTTTTGCTAAACAGGACCCACTTCTCAATGCAAAACAAAAATGCCATTTAAACATTAAAAATATATTTCCTTTCTGATTGTGCCCTTTGATATATCAGTCACACAAATTCACAGAGAAATCTTTAAGAGAAGAACCCATGTAGCTTAACATGTTGAGGGAATCTTGAAAATGTGTCTTCTCCAGCGTTTCCTGGAACAGAACAAAAGGCATTCCAAGTGAAAGGGCGAACCAGCCCCAATAAACCGCTTTGAAATTTAAGCCCTTGGGTTAGGCTCCCCAGCTGTTGCAAGGTAAATGGCTTCATGTTAAAAAATAGTCTGTTCTTATCAGTGGTTTTGTGAGTAGCCTTTGTAGTTTCCTGAAATATTTTCATGACAAGATGAGGTAAGGAGTTGATTTATTTCCTGAGTCATCTTATCTCCGTGTATAAAACAGAAACTGATAGAAACTTAGAAAGGTATAGTACTAAAGAAATTAGAATGGTCCTATTTTGTCTCTTCTCTAAAATATTTATGCTATATGCAATTAGTTTTCAAGTGTTCCTAAAATATTCTTATTGGTTTTCAATAATTTGTTTCATGAAAATATTTTTCCAATTTATTATCTTCATTTTAAAAGTTGCTCAGAGGAAGAATTAATCTTTCGAAAGGTATTGCTGTAGCAAATTTTATCTGTAATTGAAACAATATCTTGTTCTTTTTTGGTTGAGGTTCTTAGTTAGATAATGTGATTTTTTTTTTCCCCCAGTGTGGCTCTGAATTTTTATTTTATGAAGATCTATATTCAAATCAAGCAGATATCACAAATTATTTTGACTGATAAATTTAATTTTTACATATATAATAATGAAAAGAAATATGGCTTCTAGGGAAAAAACAGATAAGTGCTCCCAGATACCATGGTAATGCATACTGAAAAAATGTTAGTGCTGTCTGCATTTTCTCATCTCTGTTATTTTCTCTTTAAAAAGTTGTTTTTAGTTTTTAAAGAACTCCTTAATACAGAAATTCTTCTCATTTTTATACTAGGTATAATTTTTTATCTTTTGTCTTATATTAAATACTTTTAGTACTCTTAATATCTACGTTGCTTCTACTAACCCAGTTGTATGATGTCAGACAGTCACTTCAAAAAATTTTGTTTATACAGTACATAGAATCCAAAGTATTAGTAACCCATGTATTTTTAATATCGTAAGTTTCTAAGGTGAAAAAGAAGTTTGTTTTGTCACAAGGTAATTGTGTTCTTTTTATCATATACCAGTTTTCTTTCAGTATTTAAGTAATAAATAAATATGGGTGTGGGTTTTCTGAGCCAAATAAAACATATATCAAAAGATTATCTAGCTGACTTGTCTATGTAAGTATGTGAAAATAACAAGCATAATCTAACTATGCTATGCAGAGGTCAGGAAAATAAAATTATGACCTGGAGAAACAGAGAATTTGACCACTGGAGATCTGACTCTATCTACCACTGCATTTTACAGGTCTGGAAAGTAATGATAACACATTTACTAGAAAGATGGCTCTCTTGGTCCAAGGATAGGAAAATTCTTAAAATTATGTGTGTGCAATAAAGTTTTGCTTGGATTCATTAGTTCATTTAAGATTTCCTGTTTTATTTCACAAAATAGTGGAAAACATCTTCCCCTGGAACTTCAATATGTTTTATTTAAATACTGTGTCTACTTGCTAATGTTGAGGCCTTAATAAATGCAACATACCCAAAATTCTAAGCATTCTATTAGTTCTAAAGATCTCAGAAGAACACCAGCTATCCCATTTTACCACTTATTTACAAAGCTAAGATACCTTCAAAAGATATGTGTTTTATAGAGCTGGCTTTGAATTACATACTGGAATATATGTCTTTTATTAACAGTACTCTTTGTTCATCTACTTTTTAGATAAAAATACCAGTGTTCAAGATGGTAGACATAAACTTCATGAATATATAGACTTATTTTATCTCTGGAATTTGAGACCATATTGACTTTTAGCAGCATAACAGTTCGAATTCTTTTAGTGTGATCACAGATTGAACTATGTGGAGAATATTTGTTATTTAAAACATTAAAGATATTTTCTGAATGATGGTTACCCCAGAGGCTGGGAAGGGTAGCTGGAGGGGGGTGGGTGGATAAAGTAGGAATGATTAATGGGTTCAAAAATATATTTACATAGTTAATATAAAAGGAACAGTATTTGATAGCACAACAAAGTGACTGTAATCAACAATAAGTTAGGGTATGCTTTCAAATAACTCAAAGAGTGGAATCGGAATATTCCTAACACAAAGAAATGGTAAATGAGGTTATAGATACCCCAATTTCCCTGATTTGAGTATTAATGCATTGTACACCTGTATCAAAACATCACATGTACCTTATAAATATATACAACTATTATGTACCCATAATAATTAAAAATAAAAAATTTAGTTAAAAAATATTTTCTCTCCCAGTTCTAATAGCCAGACCTGTTGTAGATTTTTTTGGTTTCGTTTCATTGACTGTGGATCTCCGAGAGGAGCACCCTGTTTTGCTCTGTATCCAATTTTTATTTATTTGAAAACAGGTGTAAATTATTTGTGAAGATATTTCAATTTACTATAAAAAAATATAAAGAAAAGCTGAACTTTGAGGACCCCAGAAACCCGGAACTACTACATACTTAGCAGTGACCGTTTGTTCCCATACCCCACTCACTACTCCTAAGCAGCAAGAGGGAAAGTAATAACAACTAAACCACTTTATCTTTAAACCAAGGTGTCAGGTTTATATTTTATCTGTAAAAAAAGTTAACATGAATATATTTGACGTCTACCTCAGCAAACAAATTAATGCTAATTAGAGATTAATGTGTTGTAATTAGCATTAAAAATGCAATTAAATCGTGAGTAAATGGACCAGGAATAGAAAATTGTTAGACGTCTCACTGCCTGGTTTTCATATTTTGCCTTTTGTTTTTGCAGCAAACAGAGGAAGCGGGGCAGCAGGCAGCTCCCAGACCGGGGATGCTCTGGGGAAAGCACTTGCTTCGGTGAGGAAATATTGACTTTGGACTCCATCTGTACCATTGTAGAAGGGTGAACTTTAATCAGAAGTGGACATTTGGAGTTTTAGAAAATGAATGGCAAATAGCTTGGATTTTTGGAAAGCGCTGGCTTTCTTGCATAACAATCATTGGAAAATTGGAGGAGAAAGCTCTGAAGCTTCCAGTGTGTGGATAGTCTCTTTCATCTTGTCTTTACGGTGATACTAAGCTGCACTCTGTTATGGATTGGGGGATATTCTCCTGACCTTTAGGTTTACAGATTTTCTGTCTTGATTTCCTATTTTTCTCTACAGTAGTATGGGTACTCGTTGGCCAACTAAGTCTGACTTTGCAAGGGACAGTTCTCAAACACTTTGGAAAAGACATTTGGGGGAAAAATTGACAATAACTGAACTACATGAAAAATTGTCACATAGTTGGCACCTGGGGCACTCAGCTTCTCTGCTTTGCCCACCCACTGCTGGGAAGCTAGAATCAAACATTTCTTCCATGTTCCCTAGTGAAAAAATGGCATACCTTATTTGTCTGAAGGAGTATATCTGGTATTTTCTTCAAAAGCTAAACATAGTCATTTACAAATGTAGGTGGAGGTTTGTTTCTCTAAGATTTTGTCTCTTTACTTGGTTTTTCCTTACTATTGGAAGCATAAAAAATAATTCAACCTGTATTAACATTGTGCTGTAAGTAAAAGTTTTTATTTAATCTGGGCCTTCTCTTGCCATGGAATCAAATACCTCAATCGTATTAAAGGAGTTGGAAAACAAAAACGATACTGTCTGCGCTCGGACTTTGTAGAAGAGGAGAGGGAAGTTGAGGGTCTCTCCGTGGCTTGCCCTGAGCCACACAGCCAAATATTGGTAGGAAAAGGGCTAGAATTGAAGTCTGCTAATCCCATCCACATTCTTTTCCCACCGTCCCACACCAAACAGTAATTCTTCTTTTGAAAAATTGTTAAATTTTTCATTTCAGAATATCGATACTATAGTTGACTGTTAAATGTATTTTTTATAACTTGTAAGTTTTGGATGAATTGCACTGACAACTTTGTAGTTTAGAAAATTGTTCATTGTTTATTCTAAATGAATGAGAGTTGTTTTTTTTTTCCTCCCCACTGTTTTAAGATCTATTCTCCAGATCACACTAACAACAGCTTTTCATCAAACCCTTCAACTCCTGTCGGCTCTCCTCCCTCTCTCTCAGGTAGTGTATTTTAAATGTCATTTCATCATAATAACAATTTATAAGAATGATTTCCCCCTTATACTTCCTGCACTAATAGGTGAAAACTCACTCCCCTCAAAATCCCAAAACATAACATTCCTAAGTAGACAAACAGAAAGGGGCGGGAGACATAGTTTACCATATAACAGTAGAGTCGTTTGCATCCAAACCTTTTCTTAAAAATTAAATGGTCTTTTTAGAATACACAGGCACATGGAAAACATATTTTTGAATCTTAGCTCTGCAGAAGACACCCAATAGCAGAAAAACAGATTCCAATAAAACATCTCAGATGAATAAACTCAGTTAATATAGTCATGAATATGAATGTAGAATATATGGTCACCAACTATAGACTATTTAAATGGATCATTTCCTGTAGGAATTTTGGGCTTTCTGAATTCCCTCTTTAAAGTACGTGCCATTGGAATGTTTGGGGAAAACTGTAATTTTGTAAGTAAATTGTGAAATAATCGTGTGGAGTAAAGGGGATGTTTTACTCTACAACATAACAGATCAGCATGACCTATGGCTTCAAATTGAATAATTATGAATTGTAGAATTATGTCAGTAAATCCTTTAACTTTTCAGAGGTCCATTTAAGAGATTCATCTCCCTTCCGATATAAACGTTTCCATTTGCCTGCTGCATTTTCTCTGCTCTGTGAAGGAGGACAGGTGGCTTCTTAAAAAAAAAAAAAAAAATCTGTACCTGATTGAAACCTGATCTCACAGTAATTTATACTGGAGTCACCTACCTAAATGTTGCCTCCTCGAACCCTGTGGTATTCCTTGCATGCAGCACTCACATGGCCCAGCATAAACTGGGTTCCTTAGTAGAGAAGGGGAGGTTTCAGATTGCTGCAAAACTTCCAGAAGCGATGGCCACGGCTTAGGTGGGATTTAATAGCAGGCTTTTCCAAGCCTCCATGATATGGGAGGATCACAGAACAGAGACAGGCGTGGCTAGATCCTGAAGTCCATGTCCAGAGAGACCACGTTGAAACTGGGAAGAAATTGAGATGATTCCCAGAGGATAATGAGTCATTCCCCAGGATGGAAATGGAAAGTCAAGTTCAGTATTGTACTCTCCTGGTTCACGACCAGATTTTAGGCTCCGAAAGATGATCTCAAGTGTCAATGTCCCCTTTTGAGACAACAAGGGATGGAGAGTCTGAGCAGGTGGAACTCCAAGTTCCCCATTTCAAACAAAAGAGCTCTAATTACATCTGTGTTCTAATTTGGAAAAAAAAAAATGTTCTGTGGTCTAATTAAGTTTGAGAACAACGAATGTAGTCTAATGCCTTGATTTTACAGATAAGTGTACCGAGGTCCAAAAAGAGGGTGCATGATCTGCTGAGGTTACACCAGTAGTAATAGCAGAGCTTGGATGAGAATCTGCTAGTCCACTCCCAGGTTAATGGTGGGAGGGGAAAGTTAAGATGCACAGTCACTCAGGGAGACACCACAAGCACCCTTAACCTGAGCAGCGTGCTCAGGTTAACCAGCACGGAAACAAGTCTAGAGATGCCACTTTTTGGGTCCGGGTAATGCATCATGGAAGACCACATGTTAGAAAGAAAGAACTTTTATGAAGATGCAAATATGGGGACAGATTGCTATTTTCACACCGACGGCTCTGTCCAAATTCTGTCAAGAAAAGTAATTGAACAAAATATTCTATTTTTATTTAGCATAAAAATACACATGCATGCCCAGAAAAGACAGGAAGAATGGATTTTAAAAGTGCTAACAGTGTCGGGGCATGAGGCTTCAGTGAGATCATAGCTATTATTTGTTCCTTTTTCGAATTATGTATTTTGAGTTTTCTACACTAAATGTGTATTATTTTAAATTTAAAAGCAGTTTTTATTTTGTAGGTTAGACATGCAATATGTATTCTCACAGGAATCTTTTTTTACCTTCAAGTTTAATGAATCATAAAAAAAAATTTTCTTCAGAAGAAACTTCTTGGTTGTTACTGTTATATTGAGTTTCTAAATTTCTGGCTTAGTGGATAGCTGCTAACTAATCTTATTTTCTTAAAAAGTTGTTGACGGCTTATCTTTTGTTAAAGACGATTTTTAAAACAAGCATCAAAGCTGTTTTCCATTGGTGAGAGGAATTTTGGTTTAACGTAGACTTCCCTTGCATAAAGGTCCAACAAAACCCCTCCTTTGTACTCTTAAAAGTACCTTGACTCTCTAATGAAAGAGTAGGAACCCTTCTTGCTCAAATTCAGAATCAGTTAAACGTTCCCTTTTAGGAGGCAGCCTGAGGGAATTGTGAGTCTGTAAAGTCTGCATATTTTACATTGAAAATATTTTCCTCGCCCCAGAATTCTTGTATGGGAAGTTTACACGCATTTACCTTACTGTTTAAATGAAAAGCAGCATTGCTATTTGTAAAAGGACTGTTTAGAATATTGATAAGTTTATTTTTAAGTTTCGGTAGATCTAATTGTAATTCCCATTTTAATATCAGCAGGCACAGCTGTTTGGTCTAGAAATGGAGGACAGGCCTCATCGTCTCCTAATTATGAAGGACCCTTACACTCTTTGGTATGTCACCTCGGCTGACTCTGTTCTACCCATTTTCAGATCCTGCTTTTCTTTTGACGTCCACTTCACTCTCCAAGATTCTTACTTTCGCTAATTGTAACCTAGGTCAGCATTAAACACACAAGCTTGGTTGAAGCCAGAGGTACTAGACTATGCTTGTTCCCGTGTGTGGATTGTAACCCAGATGCTACTACAGTAGAAGCCCCAGGGCTCTAAGTATCTAGGACCGGATAAGAGATGAAAAATCCTGGAAGGATCTTGGCCTCCTCCCCATCTTTGGGAAAGATCCCTGTCAATAATGAAGTCACTTTCGTGATACCGGAGTGCTCGAGCGCCAGCTAAGCTGCGTGGTTGGAGCATTTGATTCTGCCTATCTCTGCCTTGCTTTCCAGAACAGGTTTATAGGTTTCCTCTTGGTCTCTGAAGAAACAGTCTACTGTTTATTTCATCTCATAGAAATCCTGTCGTATCATTAGTAGTAAAGAAATGCCTACCCTTCTAAGAGGCAATAGCTGAAAATTTCCATGGGCATAATTAATATTATAAATACTCACAGGATGATTCAGTGTCTGACACTTTGGTCTTTCTCTACTCATGATGGATGAGGCCAGAAATATGCAAGCAACAGCACTGGTTTATGTAGTAGTTAGTCTGTGCGTGAATCAACCAGGGGGGAGCAGCAGTGAGTGGGAAAAGCCTTTTAGTCCTTCAGGGTTGAGTTTTCCTTTTTTCCTCCATATATTGAGATGAAACCTGAAAGAAGGCATAGATTGATCTATTTAACTTAATGTTTTCTTGTCAGTGATTCAGGGTTCCCTTTCTTCCCTTTTGCCTTACTCTTGAAGGAAAATCTAAAAATGAAAATTGCAAAGGTGGATTTCTCTCCTCTGTTGTGTTCTTCCTTGCTGGAGAGTGTGACTCATCCAGCTGTGCATTTTAGCCAATGAAGGCAACCACATGGTGACGCACATGTATACAACCCAGCCCAGTTCACCTGCAGACCACATCCAAATAGCCCCTGGTGGTTTTAGTGTTTACCTCCATCGGTTATTCAAAATCAGGCTTTGTCCGACTGTAGGACCGTAGAGACTAGGTTTGCAGTTGTGGACTTAACTGCAGCTTCAATTCTCTTTGAATTCGGAACACTTGAGAAGGGATTCACCAGCAGAAACTCCTCTCTCCACCGGGAGGCTGGGAGCCAGCAAGGATGATAGGCACTGTATGACTTCTTTTCATGCTTACGTTTACACTTAGAAGTATATATCGTCATTCCCTTTTTTTTATAAATTAAAAAGCATATACTCAAAGAAGCTTCATAACTTTTCCAAGGTCAAATAAGCAGCAGAGCTAGCAGTCTAGGGAGGTGGTTTAACTCCCAAACCCACCAAATCAAAATGCACCATACCGTAGACTAACTATATTAGACACACATTCTTCCTGTCAGTATAGAATAATTAGAAATTA
This sequence comes from Indri indri, assembly GCA_004363605.1. Taxonomy (NCBI): domain Eukaryota; kingdom Metazoa; phylum Chordata; class Mammalia; order Primates; family Indriidae; genus Indri; species Indri indri. The sequence goes on along the minus strand of RJWJ010020831.1, from coordinate 14,683 downwards.
TTTTTCTCAAGCAATAGAGCTGGTACATCTGTTTGCACTGCCCATTAGAAATCAAAGTAGATTGTAGCAGGATCTAGTACAAAGAGGCACTAGATTTAAAGTCAGAAGACCTGGATTCCAACCCTGATTTTACCATTTCCTGGCAGTGTGACACTGAGTAATTAATACTCTTGATTTCTTTGAGCATGATTTTCACATCTGTATGGAAGGGACAGTAATGTCTTTCCTGCCTGCTGTCCACATGTGGAATGAGGATCCAATGAGATGGTATATTTTAAAGGGCACCCTGGAAAGTAGTCATTGATACCATTATTGATCACCATGAAAAAAATGAATGTGTAACTACGTGTCCTTTTTCTTCACCAAAAACTGTCGTACAGGTCTTGTCTAGTTGCCAAAAACTAGGATCCCAAAGGCAAGAATAAAATAAAAGGTTGGGTGTTTTTAAATTGTATAAGGTAGTGAATTCTGTACCAGCGTAGAGGCTTCGAAATCAAATGAAGCCCTCAGTGAACGATTGATTCAAGTCTTTGTAATTCTTTAGTCTTGAAGTCTCATGCAGAATTTTTAAAAAAAATTTTTTCGGTAACCATTTTGAGGCCCTTACACAGACACACATAGACACACACAAGCTAGTATAGATGACAAATAGAAAACAAGAAACACAGATTAAAAAACTCAGTAAGAAATTATAATCTATATGCTTTTACCTGTCTCTGACCTGGTAGTTATGTTATCATATGCCCCAGGGGAGACCAAAGAAATACACTTGTAAGAAAAAAATTTAATTGGGAGACTATAAATAGATCATCTTTCTATTGTTATTTTTTTAAGCTCTTTAACCTAATACCTGCCAGAATTTTCCTTAAATTCAATAAATGTTTTTGTCTTCTAGTAAATCTCCATCTCTTTCAAGCACAGTACAGTATAGCATATGTATGTTACTATAATTTTAACATTAACATTTTCTACCAGGTTTCTCAGAACAATATTGTTTATTTTTATTATTGTTTTAAGGGAATATACTTTATTAGAAACATATATTTAGAAACTCGAAGTGTGGTTTTGCCTGCTAAAGTTTTACTTATGTAACTTAGGCATGCATTTCAAACTAAATTAAATTCAACATCATTTGTTAACAGCAAAGCCGAATTGAAGATCGTTTAGAAAGACTGGATGATGCTATTCACGTTCTCCGGAATCATGCAGTGGGCCCATCCACAGCTATGCCTGGTGGCCATGGGGACATGCACGGAATTATTGGACCTTCTCATAATGGAGCCATGGGTGGTCTGGGCTCAGGGTATGGAACCGGCCTTCTTTCAGCCAACAGACATTCGCTCATGGTAAGTGATGACATTTGCAGACTCTCTAGTTATCATATGGAATTAGAATTTCAGGTATAACTACTACTGCTGGTTTGTTTTTTTTTAAAACAGCTTTGTTGAGATATAATTCACTTAACATACACTGCACCCAAAGTTTATGCATATTAGAGCTTCATTCATTTTTATTGTCATATAATATTCCATCGTATGGATATACCACATTAAATTTATCCATTCATCAGGTGATGGACATTTGGATTGTTTCTACTCTGTGGCTATTACAAATAATGCTCCTGTAAACATTCATGTACAAGTTTTTGTGTAGACACACCTTTCCATTAAGGAATGAATTGCTGAGTTACTGCTGGTGTTTGAAATTGTCCATCTCGGTGACATTGACCAAAGGACACAACTTTAGTTCATGTTACACTGCTAGTATTTCAAATATGAATGGATTTGTTTTTTTTTAAAGAAGCCAAAATAATGTCTTTTAATCCTGAATACAATAGGTAGAAATATATGATGGGGTTTTTTTTGGTTTTTTTTTTGGTGTATAATACATGGTGTGGGACTGTGTAATTTAATGTATAGAGTAGCTTTTTCATTACATATTTATGAATAAGTCTGTATTTGAATAATATTTAAGCAGATTTGTTCGTATTACAATTGGAATTTCAATTTTGTGCATTACTTTTGGAAGGATTTTGGAGAGTATTCCTTTTTTTTTTTTTTTTGGATGATTACAAAGATTCAGAGAATCTTTTTAACAAAATATTAAGTGATGACAATTAATGGGGTGACCACATGGGTGGAAATGTAACTTTATCAGTGATTCTGTGTAATTCTGCTCCTTACAAACTCCTGCCTGATCACTAAACACCTTGATGTCCTCTTTTGTCCTTGAGGCTCTTTCATAGTTGCTTAGATGAAAGTCTATTTTCCATCTTCACTGTAGTATGTCTTGTTTAAAGGTGGTTCCAAAAGGAAATGCACAATAAGTGCAAATTATTATGAAGTTCTTTTAAGTTCTTGCTCAATAGTATTCTTCTGTCTTCCTTTCAATTTCTCTTAATAAAAGACTAAGATTAAGAGTACCATTCTGAACGATATAATATTGAAACCTGCAACCAATTTGAAACCAAAAATACTGATTTATAAATAGAAGCAATGAACTCACTTCTAAAATGTGGAAAGATATTTTTGAATGCCAAAGTTAAATCTTTTTTCTTTCTTTCTTTTCTTTGACCTCTACTCTAAAAATTCATCATTGAGTAAAAATTATTTGTCTATGCGTGGCAATTGCTAAGAGTTGACAAAAGGAAAGTCTAGATTTTAATTTAGCTTGGCCTCAGGTAATGTGTTAAAATCACTTGGGATGCATATAATATGAGATTTTCGTTTGTACAGCTCTTTTTTTAAGACTACGATGTTTAAACAATACTGCTTTTAATTAAGAAATCTGGCTTTATTAAAAGCCAGATCTGTGACTTATAACCATTTCTGTATATCTGCTCTCAATCAAGAGAAAAATAGTTTGATTTCTGTAGCTGTGTTCGTTTTGCATATGTTAAACGGATGTAACATGCGCCCGGGGCATTGCTTCAGAGACAGTCTTTTTCATAAATATGTGAAGTTTGTTCTTAAATACCAGATGTAGGTTAAGTGGTTCTTTAAAATATTAAACTATACATAGATGCTTTTTTCAACTGTTTGACCTTTGAATTGCCTCTTCTTTGAATCTGATTCAGAGGTGGAATGGGAGGAAAAGACTAGAATTATTTTTGGATAGGGGAAGTTGGACTGACCCTGGTGGAAGGGAAAGGGAGAAGATTGAATAGAACAGTAGAAAAAGAGAAATAATTAGCCAATATTATTTACACAGAAACTTCTTTGATTTGATTTTGGAAAAAAAACTATACAGAAGCAGTAAAGCCACCAGTTTTGCTGATGGGGAAAACTTCCTGTTCTCTTCTCTGGAGACATTTAATATTCAATCAAGGACAACCACAGAGCCGACCAGATCATAGCGTAACTCCAAAGACATGGCACGTCAACAACCTGCTGCCCTTTGAACCAAATGGGGTTTTACAGTCTTTCTCCTTTCTTCTTGAGAACCATCCGGCATGTCCCCAGACTCTGAATTCCTCAGCCTGAAACGCTAATGTGTGTGAAAAGGGTTGCATTGGCCTATCTTTCCTGTGCGAACGGGTATGAATTTTAAAACAAAAACAGAAGAACAAAGGAAATAGTTTTTGAATTTAGTCAGTCTGAAGTTAGCCTTTGACCGTTTGATACATTCCACAATAAAAAGGAAGTTTAAGGGGAAGAAAAAAAAACCCACCCTCCCTACCCCCCAACAACAACACCAAAAAAAAAATTCAAGGAGGATACTGGTAATGTTTTCCACATTCGAATTTTAATACATGAAACAGGCTATAAAACTTTGGCCAGCTGCAGTAAATAAAGTAGCGGTGGGAGGTATGCACCGGAAACTTCGGCAGAGAGCAGTGGTGAGAGTCTCATTCCCAACTACACACCTTCGTTTGTTGTTCTGGGGTGGAAGCGAGTCCCAGTAACTTGAAACTCATCCCAGTCCCGGTTTTGTTTTAAGCAAATCTCCTTCCTAACTCTCCTTAATAATTCCTTCTGATTAAAGAATAGACAGCTTTGAATCCTGTTGACCTCCGTACTCTTCTCGGTTCCTCTCTCTCCGCCTTCTGAAAAGCAAAACAAAATGGCTTGATAACTTGGAAGATGATAGAAGCATTTCTTTCTGCAGCAGCTTGAAAACCGTGGTGGGGAAAACTGTGGTTCTGCCTCGGCTGTTATGTTATCTCATTTAATTGCTAACATATTGTACTTAGCTTTTGATTCATAAAATGTTTTCCTTGAAGTTCTGAAGTCGGTCTTCAGTGATTTACTAACTATTAGTATAATGAAAGGGATTTTTTTCACAGCGGCATGGCTCATAACACTGGAGTGGACGTTGTATACTTCCAAGCTTTCTAGATGATACTATTTGGCTATTCTCCTTTCCTGCTCGAAAGCCTTCACTGGATTTCCATTACAAGATAAAGACCAAATTCCTTAGCCCAACATTTAAGATCCATGACCGTTTACCAAAAGCCTTACGTTCAGCTATTCCGATATGCAAAAAGTTTGCCAGCAAGACCAGTCTCTGCATATTACCAGAATTTGCCCTGTACATTCTCGTAAGGCGCTTCTATGTCTATTAATATCTGGCTTGGCCCTATCTGTTCATCTCTATCCATCTAATTCCCACCCATTCTTGAAGTACTGATTCAAATTCTTCCAGGAAGCCCTCCCTTGCCACCCCCACCCACTAGAGTCATTTTCTTCTTTACTGTCATAGCACTATGAGTCATACCATTACTAGATATTTATCTTACCCAGCTATACATAGCTCTGCACCTTTTATAGGTATGATTTCTGCCTGACCAACTGTTGTAAATTCCTTGAGCCCCACATATTATATTTTGTTTCTGTCCCAGTAAATCATCAATCAAAAGGGAAGAAAAGAAATTGACATCTTCTGAGTGCCTGACGAGTTTCCAGGCCCTTTGCTAGGGGCTCCCTATACATCATCTTAGCTAGTCTTCACGAGAGCCCAGCAAGGATGATAACAGTGGCCATTCTAGGTGTTGGTAAAATGAGTCTTAGGAAATTTGAGCAGTTAATCTCGAGTCATGCAGCTAGATTTAGGTACGTGGACTCCAAATTCAATGCTTTCTTTTCCTACCATGCATACTCTCTCAAGATTATCTATGAGTACACCTTTTGAGAACTAATTTTAGGTGTTGGGAGCTTGTGATTTTCAAGCTTTGATAAGTGATGGTTGGCAAAAGAAGTTTCCAGGTAGTCCATGGCCAAGTTCCCAGAGAAGCTTTTTTCCCACATGTAGAATAGAGAACTTTTTCTACAGTGTGGTAGCATTAAAACCCAAATTAAACCCCACATTGTCTATGCACTTCTTCTTAAATCAACATATTTGTGCTAAGTGGCCAAGAGGTGTGACTGTTCCTCCTAGGATCCTTGAGGTAGTAAATGTTAAATTATTAATTTATTTTTCTTACCGTAACCACCTACTTTTCTAATAGAATTAAAGCCGAAATCTCTGCATGTGGGAGAATAAGGAAATAGCCGGGCTTGTCACTAACCTGGTTAGAAACTCTACCAAATATAATCCCCTCTGTGCCTCAGATACCTCCATGGTTAATCCTGATATTAAATTATCAGAGTTCTTATAAATTATTGAAATAGCAATTTCTAAAATATAATTCCCTCTGTTATTCATTCAGTATTCGGATCCAAAGATGAGATCTGAAAGGAAGCCTTTCAAATGACCCAGCTTCCTCTTTGACCTGAAAAAGTACAAAACCCACATCAAAAATGTCTTCATGTGACTCTCTTTGTGCTCCTGGTTATCCGTTAGTAAAGTCAGCAATGATGGGATCATTGAGAAATGATCTCGGTGTAGTTTCCAGATCTTTTTTTTGTTTAAAGTCCATTCATTCATTTCAATAACATTTATCAATGGTTACCACGTCCAGGCTCCGTGCTAAGACATGGTCTCTGCTATCAAGAGATTCACAGAGTTGGAGGAAACAATTTGCTGCGTATCAATCTGCTAGGCCCTGTAAGAGGAGAGAAAGATCGTGTGGTTGCCTGGTAGAGAAGCAGTGGTCTCCTAAGAGAAACTGCTCTAGTTGACTCAGGGATGGGGGAGCCTATCAAACTTACCCACACCTGTCCTTCTCAGCATTCCTTGAGACTCCCACAGGAGGGGGCATGGAACATACTTCAGAAACCACCAATATAAGCCAATCTTAGCCCAGTTTTCCTCTTTTCAATAACATTTTTAGTTTTACTTTGGATTAAATAGAATTTTTCCAAAGAACATTCATTAGGTGAAGAAGCGTCTTTTTATTTAACTGAACATATGAAAACTTTTACCTCTCGGGGCTGCATAGGATAAACAACTTAAATTAGTTTTGTTTGCATAGAGTCCAGACCACTGGATGTTAGATTCTAAAAGCACTCCAGGAGTCAGTTAACCCATTGCCCTTGTTTTGCTGGTGAATGAAGACTGAGACCTCACCCAGGAAGGGGATGGGACCCAACCATGGGTTCTCACTGGTTTATGGCCGGGTAGGATTAGAAACCAGACAAACCAGCAGCAAGACCAACACTCATTACACTATAGCCCACACTGCCGCAGCAGACTTCCTCTTTAACCTAATACCATAGCCATTTCAAAACTGTGAGTGGTATTAAAAACCATTCTGTTACTGTCACTTAACGAATGAAATCCCAGAAAACTCTTCCATTGCTCTGGGCTCCTTGCAAAAAGTTGCTGTTTAGCTCTGCCAACAATATTTGGCAACAAGAGAGGGGAGTGGGCATTGCTGTGATGTTGCATTTACTGGTGTGTCTTCATGGGAGTAGCAGGAATCAAAAATTGTTTCTGTGTGCACCTCTTCAACAAAAATGTGATCAGGAGAGGCGTTATCATCTTCAATCTTGCTCCTCTCAGGCTTTCCCAGATTTTGATGCCATAAAATTCTGTGTATATTTGAGCACATGCTTCGTTTGTAAGCAGTTGTCACCATAGACTCTCAGGGACCTTAGAGATCACCTCCACCCAGATCCCCCCATGATCCCTGGCCAAGCAGCCAGCAAGCCTCCATCAGCCTCCTTCCTCCATCCTCCAAGGGTGAATAGCTCCAAATGCTCACAGAGCCCATTTCCATCAAACGTTTGAAAATTCTGCCTCCGGCTTCTCTGTTCAGTCCTTATTTTTCTACCCAATAGAGTTGCCCCCAATCCAACCCAATAAACACTTGAGAAATCTTCAGTTATTTGAAGACAGCCTATGCAATGTTTTTTTTCTCTAAAGATCTATATCTTCAAATATTTAACTTAAAAAAAAAGTTTCGACTCCCTGTCATGAGCTCCATGAGTTTCTAGTGCATTCGGTTAGCAAGGATGTTTCGCCCCACACCCAGTGACTTTAAGTGTGTAGAATCTCACACTGAACACAGTGCTCAAGCAGTTACCAGCGTGGACTAGTGTGGATCTATCACTTCCCCCGTTCGATACATACATCTTCACAAAGGCCACTCATAATGTCCTATTTGCTAATTGCAATGCTTTCATCCACCTGCTGACATATATTAAACTTGTAATCAGCTGAAATCCATAAGCCACATGTCTCCCAACTCCCCTTGTACGCCTTTTATTACACCTGTGCGAAACTTCCCATGATTTCCTATTGCAGCCTCAGTGTGTCTCCAGTCTAAAAGCTAACTCGAGGTCCTTATTCAATCCCATACTCTGCCAACTCTGTTGTTGGTGGATGCAATGGGTGTCATTAATGCTCAAATCAAAGCCACTGATAATAATGTTGACCAGAGGAAAAGGACTTGAAGAAATTCTCTTAACTATGGATAATAGCTTCAGAATACTTGAGCTCACCATTTGATATTTCTGTATTAATTTAAATAAAAGTCAAAAGGTTTTGAATACAGCAATAGCAGTGAGACCATTTAAGGTCTATTCAGCAACCCTTGCGATAAGTGGTTAGGACACTTATTGTGCGTGCCCAGGTCTCAAAGCAGTGGGTTCCAAATTAGGTGTTTCCCCTTCTTTCTTCCCCAATACATATTTTATTCAAATTCAGACCCTTTGACCTCAAAACAGTCAGTCTGCATTGGATGTCTCCCCTAAAGCTGCTCTCTGTGCTTCTGGAACAAACAAATCCTAGTTCTCTAATGTTCAGTATCCTCGAGCCATGAACCTTGGATAAATGAAAAACGGAAACCTTGTTGTCTTCCCCACTTTTAAAATACTAAAAAAAAGAAAAATCTTCAAAACAGACCCTATATCCTCATCATATCCTTTCATTGTTTTCTTCTTAAATAGTGGAGGGAAAAGCAGGCAGACACTTTTAATAGCACAGTAATAATTTTTTTAGTTGAACTTTTGTCGAGTAGAAGGACACAATTGTAAACTATCCATAATTTGGAATAGGCACAACTCTTGCATTTTAAAAAATCTGATATTACCTTTGTCTTCTCCACAAGGTAGATTTTCAAGGGGGGGAGAGTATATATTGTATATATTAGAAAATACACATATGTTCATTCATTCACTCATTCTGCATCTGCTGTTCTTCAGATGCTGTTGGGGATGCTTAGATGTGTACGAGAGAGTCTCTGATCTTACAGGGCTTTTATCCTGGCAGGGTGATAATTCAAGTATGTGTCTAACTGTAATGCAAAGTAGAATTGTTAAGTGACCTAAGAAGGAATTGAAACAGCTCGGAAAAGCTTCCTAGAGAAGACGTCATCGAGCTCATATTAGAGTCTATGTAGAATTTCAACAATTAGAGGTAGGATAGAAAAGGCACTGTGGAACCGTAGGATAAACATGATTTAAAAACAAAAATAGAAAATAATGGCTCTTATGTGCCCAGATGGAAATAAGAAAATTGCCTGATGATACCAGGCTCTGTAGTTGCCAGCCTAGGCCACATTAGGTGACAAGACCCTCCATGCACGGCACAGCAGCTCCAACAATTGGCTCGAATATTTCACATGAGAGTCCACAGGAAGAGAGAGCTTTCATGTATATTTTTTACATCCAAATTAAGTTAACTCATGGAATTTTCCACCCTTAGGAATTAAAGTAGCAACTCATGAAGTAATTCAGTTATGTCATTCATACCAAAACAGAAAATACTGGAGCAACTTGGCACCGTTTGAAAGCCAAGATTAGGCCTTGGCCATTTTTATATTTTTTTAAATTCTGTGGCCGTTGTGTTATTTTAACTTTTATTGTGGCTGTAAATTTTTCAAATCAAAAGCATCTTAATTGCTTAGAAAACAGAAGTGTAAAATGGGTTCATAACAAGAGGGTTCGGGCAAAGCAGCCTCAGGAATGAAAACTGAAAAGAAGTCATAGCACCGACTGCATTTTCTGGAACATCGAGGGAGGAGGGTTCTACCTAATTGGTTGAAATTCACAGTTGTGCGTAATTATAGCTTCCTCTATATCCATAAATCATATTAGAACTAGAAAGTTGAGTTTAACCAAAAGATCTGTCCGATGTTAGTTAAATGACATCTTTGGGGAAGCATTGTCCTGATACAATAGGCACATTCATTTTAAAGCAGTTAATTGGACGCATTGTCGAAAACCACGGTATTGAGTTTCCACGTTTTAATTTCACATTTGCCTTCTCCCCAGCTTCTGCTCACGGCCGGGTCTTGTTTGGAGCTGAAAGTGTGTGAAAGTTATTGAAGAATGGTAGTCTCTGGGTAATGTTTCTGTAAGCTGCCCAAAATTTCCCCCCCTGTAGTCTAGATGAGAAACAGCTGGTTTTTGTTTAAAAAGCTGTTTTGCGAAATGCCTGAATCTTGAGATATGGAACTGAGGTCACCGTTAAAGCAGGTGCTTGAGAGCAAGTGAGGAAGACTCTGGGGCCCGGCTGGCTCCGTAATGTTCTGCAGGACGCTTCCTATTAGAAGAAAAAGAGTTGAAGTTTGCTCCTTTATTTAGGACACAGACACCTGTAAATAAGTGCATTAGCAATCCTATTAGAAATTGAGTATCTTTGAATGTAGTCAGCCCTTCAGCGAATAATGAGCTTGCTATGAAAGAAATGAAAATGATCATTTCCTCCACACGGCTGCAAATACGAGGGTCCAAGGCTGCAGTCTCCTTTGGAGATTATAGGTGCTTGAATTTCTTCTTTAAACACAGCAACGGTAAACGAACTACTATTTCAAATAGGTAGGACCATCGCCGACTGTGTCTTCTGAGTTTTTGGATGCAGTCTAAGGGCAAGGGAGGAAAGAAAGCTGACTTGGCAAGGCCCATACTGAAGCAGTTTTGAAAAAAATTGAGCCAGAAACATGTGGAATCACTAAAAGTCCAGTGCATGTCAGGTATCCACCAGTGTGAAGATGAAAGGAAATAAGCCTCCTCCCTTGGGAACTGGAGGTTATTAGCAGCTGTTTATCCAGTCGGGAATAGAGATTAACATTGTAATTTTTTTTTAAGAACTAGAAGAAAATTTGTTTGGGAAGTTGGCTCTTCATATCAAGTCCCTGTGCATTGCCAAAAAAAACTTCCTTTCTCAGAACTCATGTACTAGCATTGAACAATGTTACGATTCTCTGAGAAACTCTGGATTATCAAAAAGTCTTTCTCCATTGAATGGAACAGAAAAGGACAGGGAAATGGATGCATGTTTGCCATTGACACAGCCCCTTGAACTCTTTACAGTGTGAAAGTAGCTGTTCCGTCTATTACCTGTTTTCCAGCCTACCCCTCACACACACACACACAAATCAATCTCTGTCACTCTTGGGCATACGCGATGAATTTTGCATGTGTCCACTGCTTGTAAAATGACTTTTCATGAGATATTGGGGAAGCTGCTTAGTACTTTGTGGTGCTTTATTCTAAAAATAAAAAAAAAAAAAAAAGAAGAGTTGGATATTGGTATTTTTTTTTCCTGATTTAATGCTACTCTTAATGTCATTTTCTTTTATTAAATCCTTTCTTTTGCTTTTGATCTTATTTATAGCAGAGCCACTGGTCATATGGAAACTATTACTGTATAGCTGGGAGATGAAAGACTTTGTTACAATTAAATAAGAGTGAATCATTTGGGCCAATAATGCACACATACAGTGAGGTACCATTTGTGTCCAGAATGCCCTGTGTTGTTCACTTTGTAGCTAAGCCATTGAGGTTTACAAAGGGGTTTACAAAAATCTGCTTTTTCTCAGAAATATCTAGTCTGACAATATGGAAACACACATTAACACAGAGACCTTATCTGCTTGCTTCTTCATACACACACACACACACACACACACACACACACACACATGCATAATATTTAAATAATGCCACTTATTGATGTAAAATTGGAAGTTTTCATTTAACTTGGAATATTATTTAGTGTTAAATGTCAGTGTTTAAATCATATATTTAGATAATCTTTATCAAAATTGTACCCATCATTCACAACCTATCTAAAATTCCACCTTCTTGAAGTAGTTCCTGATTGCCCAAATATGACTTCATCATCCTTGAAAACCTACCATGACCTCGTACGCTTTTATGACATTCATCTTATCTTGTCTTATACAGTAATTATATTACCCCACCATTAAAATATAAATGCCTATAAAGTAATAGACTTATCTGTCTTTTATTATTTTCCCTGCAAATGCCTAAATAGTGCCTTACATATAGTAGACATTCAGAAGTCATTTGTTGAATTAAATGGAATGTTTATTATTTGATAGAAACATGTGAAATGTATATTTGACAACATCAAAGGTCTTAGGTTTCAGACATAGTCTCACAGATCCATGCCATTTGTGTCATCATTTACTATTTAGGAAGCATCTGATTGCACATTGTAATATTACACTCCTATGCGGTGACCTACACACAGCCTCCTGCCCTTGGGACCCCTACAACAAAAGGCAAGTATAGCCTTTACGAACGGTGGCAAAACAAAAGCATTGGCGTTTATTCCATCTGCTATTAAATGATGCCCTTGAATGTGTGTTGAGAGTGGTGTCTGTAATGAAGAGTCAGGGAAAGTCGTATTAAAGCCCAGCTAGGTGCTAGGAAAGTGGAGAGCTCTGGAGATGCACACGGTCATGAAGGGTCAGAGTGGGGGGTCTAGGGGACTGATCAAAGAGATGCGGGTGTTGAGTTAAGAGGAGAAAACAGCCCAGCAGACAAAGCAGGGAAGGCTTTGCTCTGGCCTCGGTGATGTGGGAGTGAACCCAACAGATGAGGGGCCATGAGGAGGGAACTGGAATGGTCCCGGTGTATCCAGGGAAAGGCTGCAGCAGCACAAGGCAGCCATCTTAGTCTTGATCCATAGAACAAAGGAAGGGTCATGCGGAAACTTTAATATGCAAGCGACCAAGTGATGGGGAGAGAATATCGATTTAAAAGGTGAATATTTAGAAAGTGATGGGAAAGAGATGTTTCGTTAATGTAAGTAAGCTTCTTTACACTTCTACTCTCTTTCCAAATATTTGACAATAAGCATGTGTTACTTGGATAATAAGAAAAGCATTTAAAAAATAAGGGCCAGTTGCTAATGATAAATCCCTAGGGATGGACCATCTGGGCTGGCTATAGAGTGTGTTGTGTGGCATGAGTGTGCACTCAACACTGGTGTGCCTACACTTCAGGCATCCGGAATTCCAAGTACACATCCAGCATCCAATTGTCTTTGTCTTTACTCTGAACAGAAGAAGCTGCTTACAGATAGGACTCCACCGTAATCTCTGTCCTAGATGGGTTTGATTCACTAGGATTAGTTCCGTGCCACCTACTTACTAGCCTGCTACCTGGGGCAGGGAAGGGGTGGAGGAATGGTCTCTGTTAATCTCTTGCTATGGTCCCCACTTGGTGAACCACACCCAGTTATGGTTTCCACTGTAGGAAAATGCTGTGGAGAGTTGAGGGCGGGGGTGGAGATACAGAAGAGAGAAATGAAACAGTTTCAATAGATGGAACTTATGAGTTAGAAAAAGAAAGATGAACTGAAGTCATCCTAGACCCATTTGCATCTCTTGAACTATATCACAGAATCATTCATTTTAACCACTTCGGTGGACAGTCCAGGGGAGTTTCAGCCTATCTGATCACATGATAGATAAACACTGCCAAGATCAGGAGCATTTAAATCATGTTTAAATACTCTTGAAAATGATTTTAGTATCTGGAGAATAAGCATTAAATAAACCTCCAAGAATTGCACAATAAGGAATTACTTTAAATTTTAAGCAAAATATAAATGAAGCTGTGAGATTTCCGGAAAAAAAAAATTAGGTCTTCTCAAGACAGTTATGAAATCTCCTCCCAATAAAACATTTTAAGAATCAAACTAAAATCCAAACAAAAGAATTGAATCCAGATCTGACTTTAGTGAAAAGTCTATTAAATGTTTAATCATATGAATTTAAAAAATAGTCTGGTAATTTTTTAAACTGAGGAATATGGAAATTATATTTGTCGTTGGAGTGTCCCAGATGTTAGGTCTTTCTCCCACAAGAGGTGATGATTAGGGGCAGATCTAGAGTCTCTGTGCCTCCGGTATCATTCCTCATGGTGTCTGTCTACTGCTGCCATTCCATGAATTTGCAAGTTCCCATCTGTGAACCATTAAAAAAAAGTTTGCATGATCACTTCCCACCTCTTTAAAAGATGCACTTTTAGACCGAAAGGTATTTTGCACATTTGAGAAAATAAGTTTGCTTTCCTCTAATATTACAGAGATCTGGCAAGATAATTGAAACTGAAATCCAGTTCTCTGCAACTGTCATGTATAATTGATATTTCATGGGGAGATTACAGTTCAGACACCAAAACTGTTCTCTGTATCAATGGGTTTCTAATTACAGTGAAAGCCCATCAACTTTTCTTTTGTGTTAATGGAAAAACAAGAGAGAAAAGTAAAAGTTACGAGGACTTTTTTTTTCTTTGTTCCATTTTCTTGTTTTCTTCTTTTTAAAAAAAACACCTAGGTCAAAAGAAAAATTGTAAGGAAGATGCCATTAATAACAAACCTTATTTTGATATACCAAAATGTTTATAATAGTATATCTGGTTTTGTGTCATTATCACTTGGTCTAGAAATTGATGACAAGTTTCCTAAAGTTCCCATCCTACACTCTTTTAGAAGGATTATGGTAGAATAGAAGTAACTGAGGTCTGAAAGCCTGTTTTGAAGCAGTTATCTCTGGAGATAACATTAACTAGGATTGAATAACTGCCAAATGAAATTTAATACATTTTCCCATCCATGAAATAGGCCTCTTAAATACAACAGAATAATTACTTTCGCAATACTCCCTGGAAACAAAGAAAGCAAAAACATTGAATGTCTTTTTTGTTTGTGGTGTTTGTTGTTAGCTTGAGGATAAAGACAAGGATATTTACCAAGATGCTCTACGTGTCCCCGCATAAAAACAGCCTGGCCAACAGCCACCTAATTTAAAACTGCATGTCTTTTAAATCTGTTTATGTTTGAGGAGTCGTGGCAAATATTAAATTTTATAATTTAGTTAGACATCTTCGCCTTGGCCTGAGTTGGTGAACTGTGATTTTTTTCCTCTAAGATAAAACTAAAATGATTTTCATATATATATGTAATCTGCTTGTACATAGTTGTGTGTATATATGTGCATATGTGTGTATACATTTTTACACACACACTGCTTTAAAACAAAATTTCCAGGAACTAAACCCCTTTGCCCTTTATATTTGCCCTTTAACTCCCTTCCCTCGCC
>RJWJ010020830.1:0-28605 GCA_004363605.1 Indri indri | reverse complement strand
AAATAAATAAATAAATAAATAAATAAATAAATAAAATATTTCAGAGTATATTTCAATGTAATTTCTTTATTTCACAAACATATGATATATTTATATATTTATATATTATGATATCTAATTATTGAGATGACAGGTCTCTAATATACACCCAAATCTATTATATATAACATAAAATACAAAATTTGTAATTACAACACATAATGATTTAATATTGTCTGTGCCTTGTCTCAGGGCCCCAACAAACTGACTAGTAGAATAACCTTGCCTCACCACCACATTCTGAGATTTCTAGTAACTCTTCCATTATTGGGATTGGAAATGGGATGTCAAAATAGCTACAAAAACAACAAAAAAGACAACAGCTAATACATATGTATAACGTTGTCAAAGCTTCAGCTGAGTGTTGGAATTCTTTTAGGAAAATTAATCCCTCATTCTTAGTGCTTCTACATTCTTAATTACCTCCTTGGCCAAGTGGCTTTGTTCCAACCCTCCTCCATGACCCATGTTTTTCAAAGTATTCAATCTGGCAAACAGAGTGAATAAATCCTCATGTAGAAGTTCCTGGTTGTTCAAATAATAATTAATGCATTTTTCCTAGAAGTCTTCATCATGATAAAGAATAAAACATTTTGTTTATCATTCTATTGCTGCATGTATCCTGGTGTCTGACTGTGCTCAATATCTTAAATTGAATGAGTGAATAAATGCATGTTGGCCCTAGCCTTGAAAGAGTGCAGCCTGTTTCAATGTAATTTAGGTATTTCTAATCAGATATGATTTGAAGAGAGATCTTGAAAATCTGGAGTACAGTACATCTCAAGCCAGTTTGCTATGCTACTCTTATTATGAGGAAATTGAATAAAAGAATAAAATCTGTCTTCCAAATAATCGAATTCCCATTTTTGAAACTAAATCGATTGATCAAATGCTCAATTAGCAGATACACAAACTGTTCAGAATGTTGATTACAGATAATGAACTGATTTAATTACAAATAATTAGCAAGTTCATAAAAATCTCCATGAACTGGCAGCCTCTATATAAAGGATAGGAAACGTGAGCAGCCAAACACACCCAGAGCACTATTTTGATTGCAATCAGAAAACATTGCACCCATTATTTGGGGTGGAGGTGGTAGAAATTATTTCAGTAGGAAATAGAAAATGACCACAGAGGAAGAGATATGTGGATACTTAAAGTAGTACTCAGCCAGAAAAATATTCCTTTTTCCTCTAAAACTGTGATGAGCTACAAAACTGTTATCTGAACTTACCATCTGTCATCTTTACTCTGATCTGAAAATTAAATAAGCAAAAAAAAAAAAAAAAAACAGAGAAAGAAGTGAATGGTCAATAAGCACATGAGAATATATTTTACAACATTAGCCACCAAAAATGCATATCAAATGTATTGACATTATATTTTGACATAAATATACCGACATAAATATATTTTGAGAATTATTGTTTTATTTAAATAGTTTTCAAAATATCACTGTTAATAGTTGTGTGGCATCTACCCTAAGCTACATCATTCTTCCTATAATATTAATCATTCATGATGTTAAAGCCTGTGCCTTTTCATATATATATTCTACATATATATTACATGTATACATATTACATATGTGTATTTCTTTCATCGTGACCTTTACAACACCTAAAATTGGGCCCAAATTTAAGATTTTTTTGTTTGTTTATTTAAAGACAGCATAAAATATTAAATAGTCTTTCTAAAACCAAAATATTTTAGCTGCCAATTCTCCATTCTCCAGCCTTCTGGAGTTCCCTCATCCATGTTATTTATAGATGTCTCAAACCCTCATTCAAGTTATAGTTGAAACCAAGAATCTCTCCCACTCTCTGGAAATTCCTGGGGCTATACATTTCTCCTAGTCACCTTGGGTACATACTTAATTTTTCTTGAGTCTCTTATCTTGCATCTCTTTCTCTCTGTCTTGGGTCTGTTAGGTATGGGGAAAAGAACTTCCTTTTCCTAATTTTCTCTAAAATGCTATGTACTAAATTTATGCATTATCACATTTTTTCTGAAGATTCTGGTAACTGATAAGGGCAGAATAACATACAAAACATATTACATACCAAAACATACAATATTTAGAAAAACATATGGAACAAATTAAAATTTAATTTGATTATTAGGACATTCATTGACAATTCCAAGGTCATATGTTAACATTTCCTATGTCACATCTTGCTCTAGGAAATTCTCAGTGGCCATATCTTCTTTGAAGGTCAGCCCCTCCTTCTTGCCTGAACTTTTTTCTGAGGCCTATGCCTATCTTTGCCAGTTTCTCTGGATTATTACTGGGTTGCTTTGATTTTTCTTCATGAATGTTTAGGGAAGAAATAAATTCCTTTTCTCAAAATGTAGAGAAATTTGCATTTTATTTTAATTCTAGTCAATCTTACCTATGCTCTAAATGTTGTAACCCCAGAACCTCCACTTTCTAATTGTACAATCTTAAACAACTTATTTTTCATTCCTGTATTTAAATTTCTTCATTTGTAAAATGAGAATATTACCTATTTCAAAAGTTAATGAAGTTAATAAGTTAATAAATGTCAACCACTGTTTTTTAGAAAAGTGCCAGCATATAACAAGTACAATGTGAGCGTTAGCTATTGTTATGATTATAAATATCATTTTGGGACAGAAATCAACATGGCTTGTCTGGAAATATTGAAAATCCTGTGCAGTCTGAACAGAGGATTATATTAGTAAGAGTTAAAAAAAATAGTTCGATATAGAGCAAATAAGGATAGACTGGGAATTAGGAAACCTGGATTTTAGCCTCCTCTGTACTACCAAGAAAAGTGTGATGTTTGCTTTTTATTTCCCCCTGGACCTCAGATTTCTTATAGATGAACAAATAATGTCTCTGCTAGCATCATGATTCTAAAATGCAAGTTGAGAGATTTGAAAGGTTTAGTGTGATCTGGTAAATATTAGTGTCAATTAATGCTAAATGAATAATTTTAGTTTATTAAGTAAAGCTATTTCATGATACTTGAGTTCTGAATTCAGTGAAACAATGTTTGGTTACTCTTCAAATATGTGACATAGTTCTAAGGACAGATGCATAAAGTAAAGGTATTTCATTGGTGTATGGCTTAGTTTTTGCAGCAGTTGTGGAAGTGGCTATACTATAGCTTATTGTCATTTATATTATTATTGCAGTTATTGTACTTAAGATGATGTATTAGTCAGCTTGGGCTGCCATAACAACATACCACCAAATAGGTGCTTAAATAACAGAAATTTATTTTCCTGTAGTTCTGGAGGCTTTAGAAGTCCAAGATTAAGATGCCCTCAGGGTTGGTTTCTGGTGAGGCCTCTCTTTCCTGGCTTGTAGATGGGTCACCTTCTCCTTGTGTACTAACATGTCTTTTCTTGTGTGTGTGTGTGTGTGTGTGTGTGTGTGTGTGTGTGCATGGAAGAGGAGAGAAAGAGAGAGACAGAGAGAGAGAGAGAGAGACAAAGGGGTAGAGAGAGATTTGGAGATATCTGTGGTCTATTCCTTTACTTAAAAACATACCAGCTTTATTGGATTCTGACTTCGTTGAACTAATTACCTCCCATGTCTTCGAATAGAGAAGATTAAAGTTTTAACATTTAAATATTCGGGGAGACACAATTCAGTCTATAAGAGATAATAACATTTCCTCCTGGACACTTTTACTGCAATTTATGTAAGGAGTCACTAGGTGCTCTTGGTGCTGTGATGTGCAACATTTTAAGATTTATTTATAGAGTAATATTTACAATGTGTTAGCAGAGAAAGAACCTTATGAAATTAATGCCATACAAAATAAAATGTGTAAAAGAGATAAAGAATGGATTTTTCAGTATTTTGAAATTATTAAAAATATTTAGTCTGGATTTATTTTTCAGAAACTGTGAACTACTTCAAAGAAGCTCTGGAGTTTCCCGGAGTTAAACTTGCTAAACCTGTGCTTTTCTGACATTATTACAGCTGCATTCTTGTCTAATCCCATGTACCACATTAAAATAATCTTGTCTTTTGGGACATCATTATGGTTTATATAACAACAGTCTAGTCTAGAAACCCAATTCGCAACAATGCATAACTAGCTGTTAACATAGGTGGATCTAGTAGCACACGGAGGGTGGGAGTTGGAGCAGTCCACAGCCCCAGTGTGGCCGGTAAGGACATGCAGCAATTCCCTGATAACCTTTGTGTAAGTCTCCCCTGCTGGGAGGGGGAAAGGGGCTTTTCCTACCTAAGTTCTAAACAAATGCTATACCAACTATCAATTTTATTAATACGTAAGCTTTGAATTGCAATATATTTTACTGCTCAGTACTTAACAAACATTGGACTCAACAAAGATGTTAATACAAAGATCTGCTAATTATACAATAGTTTCCTCCTGGCCTCCCCAACACATATGGACTCTGCATCCTGCATCTCTTGCAATAATGAGTTTTTAATGGTTGAGAATGTCTTATCCAACCTGTGCAGTTCCTGCCTGTAACTGCTGTGATACTACCTATCGAAGAATAGATTCGAAATAAGCAATACTAACACGGTGAAACACAAAGAAACAAACTCGAATTACATCAATTCTAGCATTCCATATGACCTCCTATAGTTTTTGTTTAAAACTTAAAACAGTGAAATAGTACAAGCTGAAAATCTTACCAAATATAAAATATTTAACTGAATCTAAACAAAAATTCTTAAAATTAAATTAATTTAAAATTAAAGTGTATTTCTTTTTAAGAGGTGATCATTTCTTTATAGACTATAGAATGAGTTAAGAAATTAAAATGTTATTTCATTGGTTCAACTTAGTAACAACCTAAATTGTAACTTCACAGTTTGTTTTTTCTCAGAAATTTGCTTATATCATGTACTGGAAAATTATTTGCATAAAATATTTTATATCTCCATCTCCTGAAAGAGCCAAAGTTCAAACTGTTAAGAAGCTCTAAACACTGCCGGATAAATAGCAGACTCTTTCCCCCTTTTTTGTAGAATAATATTAATATTTAATTTGTTTATTTTTAAAGTCATGATTATCTAAGAAGTCCAATAAAAGAAATACCTCACTCTGCACTTTTCTTCCAGCGATAATTAATATTCACTTAATTTCACGATCGTTAATAAAAATAATTTTGGCTTATGAAAAGGAGTAAATTTTTACATGTGTGTACTGAAATCTTTGTCAGAAGCGCAAGAGATATTTGGAGCAGAAGGATAATTTGGGAGCTCCCAGATCTGCTAATAGACTCATTCACATGTGAGAAAATGTACAGAATAGTACTCATTAAAAATATACAGAATCATCCTCATTAAAAAATAAACAGACAACAAAACAAACAAAACCAAATCGATAAAATTAGGTTAGCAGAAGAGAATACTAATGGAATCACCTGGCTTATTTTCCTTTATAATTCAGTGCTACAAAAAATCTATAACATGAATGAAATAAATAAAAATTAGCATATTGACCATTCTTTCGATTTGAAAAAGAAAACACAAATTACTTGAGGCTGTGAATGGTGTGTTTTCTAGCAAACTTTGACTAGTGACGATAATGGAAATGTTTTCTGTATTTCACAGAGGAAGCGAAAAACCAGTAATGCATTGGTCAAAAATAGGATGATTTGTAAATTAGCAGTAATTAGAGAATATTGTAGAATGATATAAATAGAAAAATGTTTTGAAAATATCAGATGGAAAGATACAGAAATCCATTTACAAAATAAATACTATTCTGTAATATTCCGTCATTATCTTAATTTTTACTTAAATCTGTAAGTCAATAAAATAGCAACACCAAGGGGAACACTTCTGTTGTTCAATATTTAGAATACAATTCTGAATATTTTGCCTCCAGGTTTTCATATGTGAGTTGTGAGTTTTTACTTTAGGAATAGGAAGAGGCAATACAAATTTCACGTATAGTACAAACGATTGGCTTCTTAATATGCCTCAGCTTTATAAACTCATGCTCTCAAGAAAATCTTACCAGTTTCACACTGCATGAATTTTTTCAAAAGACACTCAAAATTTTATGCTGTTTCAACTTTTCATAGTAGTTCATCTGTTTAAAAATGTTTGCTTAAATATGTCCATTTTTATTAAATATCTTTAATGGAATTGGTTTTTCTAGTCAACTAAAAACAATTGAGTAGAATCTTTAATGCTTTCCTCATTACTGTGCATATTCCTATGCCAAGTTTTGTAAAATGTTTGTGTTACATATATTCTGCATTATATAAAATGTATGTTGAAACAATATATAGATTATATTTTTTATCACATTTCCACACATTAAGCCACCTATTGTATCTATTTGTAGACCAAATTTCATAATTAAAAGCTGTTGCTATATAGTTTGAGGTTTGTTGAAAATTATTGCAGGAAAGAAAACAGGGCATTTGAAATGGATCTAATTAATGAGAGATAATCCCAGTCCTTCTATGGGTTGGTTAGGGAATTAGTTATTTTGTTCTTTTATAACATATCAAAAATTTATCCAACTTACTACCTATAAAAAGTTAGATAAAAGAAATAAAGAGGGAAAGCATCATTTTTCTTTTTGGTAAAAGGGATTGAATTTTTGTGTTTTTACCAGAAATAAAACTGCAGGTAAAAGAAAATAGTCATGGGACATGAAAAAAAGTAAATATATACACACACACACACACACACACACACACACACACACACACACACACATATATATATATATATTTTGCAAAAGCATCCTAAGGGAATGAAAATTCCAAACTTTCCAGACGTTAGCTAGGAAATTAAAAGTGTGAAAAGATACTTGTTTAGTTCAATGACCCTTCACCCTTTTTAGGTTTTAAGGTTTACCCTGAGAATCTGAAAATGCTTGCTACCTACTCCAGGACAAAGTATAAAAACTGAATAATTTCAGGTTCACAGATATCTTGAATTCGTCTATAAACGCAAGAATCCTAGTCTACTTGTATTTCCTCAGAAAAATAAATCAACACATTATTCAAAAATCAAGTCATAGAAATAAATGAAATTTTTTTAAAAGTTGTTCATCTCCTCCAGATCCCCAATGATCCTCCTCTGTAGTATCAAACAGTTAACTAACACAATTTTTTCTCTATTAATACATACAGTAACATGGGCACATCTTATTTATTATTAATCAAAGAAAGAATTACATGAACATCATTCTACATTTTGCCTCTTTTCACCTCATATGTGTTTAAATTTGATCTCTAGGTGAATATATTGGTATATTAGTCTATTTTTTTTTCTTCATGATACTATAGACAGAAAATAGTTTATTTAATTTCCTAAAGGTGAAATTATATGCTGAAGGGATATGTATGTATATAGATATGTATGTGTGTATGCATATATATGTATGCATATGTATATTGAATTGCTTTCCATAGAGATTGAACAATTTTTACTCTGCTAATCTATGTATGCAAGAATTTATTTTTGAAATTTTTTCCAATTCTGTTTCTGTTTCCATCATTTCTAAAAAAATCATTTGCCATTCTGATAGAAGTAAAATTACATCTATTTTTTAATGAATTAGATGAACACCTTTTCTTATATGTATAAAGCATTAAAATAATTTTTGGGCAATTTTCTGGTCATAGAGACTTTTTATCTTTTAAGAATTGATACCAGTATATAGAATAACTTTATAGTTTTTCCCATTTTTCTCTTTTTTCCTCTTTCTCTTATCGATTTATAGGATTTCTTTAAGTATTTAGGAATCTCAAGCTTTATCATTTGTATTGCAAACATCTTCTAATTTGTAAATGTTTGACACTGGAATTGGTTTGACTACATTTGTCCCTTAATATGTGTGCTTTTGTTGCATGGGCACAGATACATGCATATGCACACGCAGAAACACACATACATAAGGAATAAAATTGGCTCATCCTAAACTCATTATATCTATCTTATTAATCTAATGGTGATTAATTAATGGCTCATCAACCCTAAAATTATTAAAAACCAAGTGTCTTGATATGGAAGAAACAAATCTATCAAATTTCTCTAAGGGCAACACATTACAGATAAATTTCAATCTTAGGAATATATTCAATTGTTAGTCATCACAGATATATTCTATCACTGTGGTAGAAATTCAGAAGCCTAAAATTATATCATGGCTATTTTTGTGGCTAAAAATATTCTTAATTGTAATTGAGCTTTCCTCGTTTATAAAATAAGGATTTTGATTTAGAAAAGAATAAAGCTTCTCACTAGATGAAATATCCTAATATTTGATGACTCCAACAATCTAGTGATAACATGGCTAAAATTTTTATCAGAAAGCTTTGTTGTGTGTGTGTGAGGAGGTGAAGAGTTTCATTGACACATTAGGTCAATGCATCAATTATATAACTTTGGATGAAAACTTTGCCATTTGTTCATAAGTCCCATTAACAAGTCAAAGTTCTAATAGCTTGATCTTCTTATCCTATTAAAACTATGTGTAAAACATAACATTGCTTGTCTACTTTTTAAAATTTAACATTTATAGATTATTAACTCTCTAAGGACTCACTCGCTAAGGCCAGATAATATAAACACTTTAAACACATTGTTTCATTTAATCCTTTAAGCCCTTTTATGTATTAAATTCTTCTATAATCACTAGTTTTATAGGAAAGACACTGATTCTCAAAGATTGAGAAATATGCCTAAAGTGTCACATCTAGGAAAACATTCCAAATTGAGATTAATATTCAAGTATTCTAATTCTGGAGTCTATTACCGTGTTTATTTATACACACACACACACACACACACACACACACACATGCACACACATATGTATTCATTCCAGAGCCTACTTCAGAAGGCTTTAATTACTCACCATTTACACTAGCATTACACGCATCTAACACTAATGTAAACTCTAATGGGCTTCCTACTTAGCTTTCAGAACTGTGGGAAAATAAATTTGTCTTCCTTATAAATTATCTAGTCTCAGGTATTCTGCTATAGCAATACAAAATGGACCAAGACATTATCTCTCAAAATGGTTGACAATTTCAGATTCTACTTTTTTCACTAAGGAATACTGGTTTTATCCAAATAATAATCATGAAGGTGGTTAAATACGTATCACTCTTTTTACTAATGGTAATTTTAGATAATTTTATTTGCAGCTAAAATTAATGCTCAGCTCTCTAATAGGTCCATTAAGTTACCAAAAAATGTCTAAGAGAAGACATTTTAAAATAATTACCAACTTAGATATATACTAATGCAGAAAACAGACACCACAAAGATTGCACAAAATATAAAATACTTAAATTTTGAATTTTCAGTGGAAAATAATCTTATTAGAAAATTAGCTCCCTGATATTTAGAATATTTCATCTAATTTATCAATTCCTCTTTGTAGCAAGTAAACAACTTATATGAACATCTTTCCTTTAAAATTATTCCACATCCATATCATGAAACAATCTTGTCAAACTCCCAGAAAAGCCTGGGAATTTTGAGGTTGCTTTTATGATATAAGACATTTCCCTCAGGATAGTATTAATTACAGATCTTAGTGCAAGTATAGAATTGTAACCTAGAGAACTCTGGAGTAGAGCTTGTGGTCGGATGGTGAGTTGAGCTAAATGCATAACTCAAACTTCAATGCCTTTATTGGTGCACAAAGCTTTGCTTTGCCTCAAATCTTGACTTGGCTCATTTGTCTATGAGACTTCTTCACAACCTATAGAAGAAAAAAAGTCACGATTTCAGATATAAAGAATAAGAGGTTATGAAGATGCCAGACAAACCAGACACAGATAGCCAAGTCCCTTCTAGCATACATAGCTCAATATTTAAGACACACATGACAGCTTATTTCCACAGTTGTCATATAAGCCAATTATTGCTGAGAAAGCAGAGCTCTCTGATCTCTAAATCACACAAAACTAATTTGAATTTACTAAGACATTTGCTTATATTTTTCCTCTTTGGTGGTGGAACTATGTGTGTGTTATGCAGATATCCACAGAATAAAAGCAAAGACAGATCTAGGTGTTCAATTAATTTCCAAGAGTATACCCAGTAGGTCATCCATTCATACTTAGAGTCACAATTATGGAAGATTTTGTTCAGAGGCTAGATCTCATGTTAAGTGCCCTTATCAAAATAAAATAAAATTGAAAAAATCTAAAACCATATTTGAAAAATTTAGTTAATTTATGGATTTTTAATACAGAAGTTGATAAAGAAAAAAGATAAAAAAGAACTAATAGATAAAAACCATTGTTTTCAGAAAATAATTTTCATGAACAAAACATTAGAAAACGTATTTATAAAATATAAATTTTACTTTTAAAAATGATTGATTTTATACATTAAAACATATTTAAGCTAGAGGATAACAAAATTCTCATTTAATTACAGAAACACATTTTTCTCTTAAGTAATGAAAATAATTAGTACAGGATCAAAGAAAATGGAAGATGGCACATAACTCTGAAAGAACTTTATACCATGAAATGATATGAGCTATATTAGAAATTTCATACAATCCATAGAGCTCAAAGATTTACCCTTTTAATATGACTTTTGTAAGATGAAAATCTTATTCTTCAGCATTCAAGAAACTATGATTTACACATAAACATATTAGATATGGCTAAAAAAAATAGTGTATTCTTATCTAAAAGTGTATTAATAATTATTTAATAACCACATAAATTTGTTATTTGATTTTACTAATGTATTTACCAAGTAGGATACAGTATTTGTGAGATCAGTTATTTTATGAGTGAAAAATTAAAACATAATAATAAAAAGGCCATTGTAATTGGCTAATTATTTTGTATCAGGAAAAAACGTTTTCTTGCTTAAAATTAAGCAGTTACATAGAGATTATTCAGCATCAGTTTGTAACTTAAACCATGGGTCAAAAGAAAATGTATATTTTAATAACTCCTGCATTGTGAACATACATAGACAAGACAATTTGAGGACTCTTTCTGCAGCCAAATTAAAATATTATCAGCTGTGTAGGATGTGATAATGTATAACTTTCTCGACCATGCAGTTGACACTGGCCTGGAATCTTGGTAAAACTCCAGTCACTGTGACCTGTTGTAAATAGGCAGGTACTTCACTTACTAGGTTCTGCAGACTCCTGCAAAACTACAGACCAAAAGATAGACGTGTACCAACCTTCTAGCACTTCCCACTTGAAGAAGGGCCTATATGACCATTAAGACAGAAGTAATCCAAATTGTATATTAAAACAAAACAAAAAAAAAAAACCAGAAAAGTCAGCTGTGAGTCAGAAATAATCCAGAAACAAACTCAGTAAAAATAAAAGATCTTTCGCGCCTTAAAAAGACTTCTCAGGGAAGCAAAAGAAAATTAGTTGAGATAAGAGGAAAGCGAGATAACCTTCTCAGGCCAATGTAATTCATTGAACTTCAGTGGATTAATCCTTGTGGGCATATTGGTGGGACCTTTATTTTAAATAAAAATAATAGAATTGAGAAATGTTTTAAGCACTGAATGAAACATTTATTATTGCTGGGGTTGTTTGTTACTTACAATAATCATAATGCAAAAGAGTCTACAGTCCAAAATTTAAGTTCTTTTTAGAAAGAAGGCTGTGTTTGTAACTCCATTATTGTAGACAGTAATTCTGATTGGATAAAGTTTGGATCAATTTTTCCTTTTTTAAAATTTTTTTTTTTAATTTCAGCATATTACAGGGATACAAATGTTTAGGTTAAATATTGCCTTTGCCCCACCCAGTTAGAGCTTCAAGCCTGTCCATCCCCTAGACAATATGCACTGCACTCATTAGGTGTGTATATACCCATCCCTTCTTCCCCCTCCCATCTGCCTGACACCTGATGAATGTTACTGCTATATGTGCACTTAAGTGTTAGTCAGTTAATACCAATTTGATAAAAAGCCAATAAAATTCCTATATTTGATAATAATCAGTTTCATATCTTATCCAGAATGCAAAACTTTTAGGATGACTCTGTAATCCATGGTGTATATCTTGAGTAGCAAGCCCTTATAAGTGTACATCTTTTCTGTGGGATAATAGTCCCATGATCCATTCTGACAATGGACCTGGCCAAGCTAAGCATTAATGTCATATTTGATTGCATTAATCAAATTCTTAAGAGGATCATAAGTGCTTAATAACCATTGGTTTAATAGAAAGAATTTAGGGCTTTCAATCAGACAGATTTGTATAATTCCAAGTTTATGTTTTTTCAAGAACCTCCAGCATCCTTTTGATACTCTTCTTTTTAACTTCTAACTTCAGGATGCAGGCATTTCTTCTCTACAGACTCTGGCTGAATGGATCCTTTGGTGATTTCAGTAAGTCCCACCATGAATGCTACATCTGTACTCCAAAAGAGTTTCTGTCTGTTCTTCTGTCTTATGTCACATTACTAAATCTTTCCATTTAGTATTGACATTGAATTTTGCTAGGTTTTGGGGGCGGGGGTTGGCGGTTAGAGAAGAAGTTGAAAAAATTCTTACCTTGTTAAGTCTTCCTACTACAGTAAATAGGCTATCATGCTTGTTTTGAAACATGAATTTGTTCCAATGAGATTGGCATATTAGCATAACCCAAATGTCACACCTAAGAAACCCCAGGAGAATTCTGTGTTCTGTACTCAATCTTTGTAAGAATACCCAAACCACACACACTTAGGATATCTATTCACTTTGATTCACTATGTCTGTTATGAATGGCACCCATAGATTTGCTGTTAGAAACTTCCATCTGATTTGAAATAACCCTCCCTCCATCAATTCACAATAATTCACTGGTACATAGAGGAAGGATAGGCATCACTCCTTTAGAGCTGTAATTTGTTTCAGTCTGATTTCAGTTGATTTTATCTTAGTTGATTTTATTCCTAATAGAGAGAAATCACTTTTTTGAAATACTTAGAAACATAGAGTCTACATGTGGTTACTATTTAAGCTATAATTAACCTTTTTGGAAAGACAACTGCTACGAAGCAACCCATTTTCATTAAGTTCAAGAGGTAGCCTGTGTCTCAGTTTAGATGCCCGTGAGATTTGGCAACTATGCCCAAACCAGCACTATTATCGTAAACTCAGGAGTAGGTCAAATGACTAAGCAACCCTGGCTACAAATAGCATTATGATGATTTTATAAATAGAATTGAATTACCATTATCCATGTTTTCAGAGACCTTTTGAAAAATCCAGGTTTTGGATGACAGCCAAGTGACTATGCTTTTCAAATTTTTTAAATGTATTTTAAAAAGCCATTCTTTTTTGAAAATGAACCTGAGTCTTTTACTGCCTCAAAAAGTCAAAGGAAGCTCTCTTGACATGGGCCCTTAAGGTCAGAAATCAGAAATTATTATTTAGCCTATGCAGCCTTCTTTATCTAATGTCCATCTAGCTTGATCTCTAGCTCTCAGATGATTATTTTTTGGTTTAAATAGAGCATAGGGATAAAAACATTGCAATTTCTGCATTCTGGAAGAGTGTTTCAGTTCATGAAAATAGATAATTCTACAATACACCTCTCTCATATGCCACACTTTTTACCATGAAAATCTCATTTCATCCTCACATTTACCAGTATGTGTTAGGCATTACAGTCTTGATTTTACAGATGAAGAAATTGAGGTTTTGAGAATATGATATAATGTCTTATATCTAGGATATTTCACTATTTCCACTATTTTTACTTCTTTAAAAAACACCGACCTAGCCCACAACTGCTACACTGCTACTCAAGCAAGCCAGGAAAAAAATTGTATATATGTGTGTATACATGTGTGTGTGTGTGTGTGTGTGTGTGTGTGTGTGTGTATCACAAGCATTTTACTTAACCTCTTATATTACTGCTACACTGGGACACTACCAAAACAGTTGTTCATTTTCTAACTTCTGATTTAATGAAGATATCTTTTCTAACTTTCATAAGCATACCTCTTATTCTCATACACACTTATGTGTACATTTACAGACATATACTTCTCCTCTATACAAACGGTGCCACATGGCTTATAAAAACATAGGAGGGGAAAAAAACTATAGATTGAAATAAATCACATAATATCTATTGTATCTGATAATTGATTAAATATTTATGCCCAAATCAGTACACTTAAAAAAACATAGTAATTACATTAGCAGGATAGCATAAGTTGTTTGGCACCAACCATATTTCATCTGTTTTTAGGATTTGAAATTAATAGTAGTTTAAAAGCACTCAGTATGTATCACTTTATGGCAGGTACTCATTTTAACACATTGCACAAAATGATATGAGGCTCTTAACCCCTAAAAAATACACTTAAATCTCAAAATACTTTAGTGACCTTAAATTGAAACTAATCGATCAATATTCATATGCACATACAGAAGTAAAACTCAATGGAAATCAAGCGGGTGGGAAGAGGGAGGAGGGACTAGGTAAAATCACACCTAACGGGTACAACGCACGCTATCTGGTGATGGGCACACTTATAACTTTGACTCTATCTGTACAAAAGCAATTCATGTAGCCAAAACATTTGTACCCCCATAATATTCTGAAATTAAAAAATAATTTAGTGACTTCTCCTTACACACTCGTAGCAGCAGTCTTTCCCAATCTTAAAATATGGTGTGTCAACGTAAATTACATTCGAAAAGCATGCTCAGTGGCAGATAATTTTGCTACTTACCATTCTGTGTTCAGAAATATACTTCTTGGTTTAAGAATGTTTAATCACACTTTACCTTTTTTTCCTTTTACTTTTCCAGCCACACTTAAATGGTAGGAGAGGACATTATCTGAAGTGTAAAAGTGATAGATCAAATTTTAGGACTATAGGTCCAGTAAATAAGCTACCCTAAAGTTGACTTTTTTTCTTTTTTTCTTTAACATATCTTTTCTGAAATTCATTTACTGGTATGTTAATACCCATATATGTTTAATGTCCATATAAATGACACTATATTGAACTGATATTCCAAAGATACTTTATATTTTTTTGAAGAACATAGACCAAATGATTGATACTCAGGGTCTTCCTATAAACACTAATGTACTGTTGACTCTGAATCTCATCGATTATCTTTGAAAATTTGATATTGTCGGTCTGATGGCCTCTCTTCATGTCCCCAGGATTATATCATAGAAATCTAAACAAAATATGTGAAATAAATTACAAAACAGTTTGTGGGTTTTTTTTTTTTTTTTTTTTTTTGGTTTTAATATGAAGACCAATAGAGATTTCAGGCTATGTCTTCATTTTCAAGATGTTGCCACAGGGTGAATTGCAACAATGATTTAATGATACATGCAAAGTCTAAAACTAGCTTCATACTTAAAATCTGCTACTAGGGTGCACTTTCCAGTTGGCCTTCCTTCTTCTTTTTTTTATTACTTTTTCTGCTTTTGAATATTTCCTATAAACTAGTCCATTAGTGTAATTAAAACTACATTACGTATAATAATCTTGGGAAGGACAATTATGGAAATGAAAATGAAAAGAACTAGGAAAAATGTGTCTTTCCAGAGAGAAGCTATATAGAGAAAAATTTGGGTGATCTATTTAACAGAATCAAAGTGTTTTTCCTCTTACTGAAAGCACTTTTTTTTGGACTCCCATAAATGCTTTTAAGACTTTCTTTGGAAAACCCATCATTTTCAAAGTACCCTTAAGAGCACATAATCCCTACATAATTTGAAAAAATTGCACTTTTCTGAAATAATGGCAATTTTCTAGATAACTAGTTTATACAATAAGGAAATGCCTCAGACTTGCTTTGACAAGGAGAACGCATTACAGATGGACACCTTGTGCCATGCTTTGGATGGAGTATATTACCTAAAAATATAGAAATACACAAATTAATGTGCATTAGATGGTAATCCATACTTTTTTTCAGGGACAAATGTGTAGCTCAGAAAACACCCAGGCATTTTGGGGGGATAAGAGGATAGTCTTATAAACCAAAAGTACTTGAAGCCTTGTAAGAAGAAAACACAGCGCTATTTGGGAATTATGTAGATACATTGGTATTTTTAAAGGTTACTTTCTACTATATATGTGGTGACCTACAAAAGAAAAAGAGAGAATGCAAGTTGAACCTGGCCAACCTTGACAAATTACACCTATCACATTTACAATGTGATTTTGAGGTTATTCATATGCTACAAATGCAGGGAAAGAGGGAAAAAAAAAAAAAAACGACAGAGAGAGAGAGAGAGAGAAAGAGAGCACAAGAAAGAAAATGAATGAGCTCTTCTACACATGATATTATGATCCACCCTGCCCCCCAAAAGACAAGGATTGTAATCTTTTTCACCCTTCCAAAAATCAAAATTCTGGCCTCATACACATGACTACAGGATGATCTGATTTAAATTGTTTGCGATTATCCATTGTCAAGCCATGGCAATTCTGAGCTGCTTCCTTTAGTCATCTTTATAACACCTAATCTAGAAGAATTACAGACTTTTCTACAGCAAAAGTCTTCTTACAAGGATGTCACATCTTTGGTTTCATTATTATCAACTTTTTACTTATAGAGATAATTAAATGTTTTTTAAACCAATTCCCTGAGAACCAAATTGTCCCTTATAAGAGAATAGCCAAATAACCAATCTCTTAAAAAAAGGCAGGCAGTCAGTAGTGCTTGTCAAATCTTGAAAATATATCATTGTCATTCATAGACACACTCAGTTAAATCCGATAAGAGAACTGAAGATAAACCCTTTCCCTTGGGTTATATATTGCAAAATGCTTTGGAATGGGAAAAATATTCATTATACTTTGAAAAGAATCTTGAAATGCCAGCTCGATTATAGTATCTTCATGAAAGCATAAGGTCCAGCCTTGTGCTGGTGAAAACTCAAGAAAGAGAATTCAATTTGTAATTAAAATTGATGAAAATATACATACTAAATTGTCACAAGCCTTGAAAAGGAGACAATATTAGAATGATGCATTATTCTTGTCTCCATACCAAGATAATTTTAAATCATGAGAATTTTTTACACATCATAGCCATATATAGCATAGTCCAAAGAGATTTGTGTTGTATGTAATCTGTACTTAACACATATAAAAGAAACAAACAACAAATATTTGCTCTAGGTAAATAGTATTTTAATAAGGTAACTGTCTAAATAGTAAACTTATCTTAGATGAATGGAATATAAAAAGTGAAATGTAATGTGATAAAAATAATCTTATATGTGTATGTGGCTAGAGGTGAAACTGACAAAAAGTATTAAACATTGCAGGTTATACAATTATAATAGAATTATCAAGCTATTCAATTTTTATGATGAAGGAACATGAAGACTCTTAGTGTACTCTCATTTTCTTTTGTTTTTATTTCAATAGATTTAGGAGGTCCAAGTGTTGTTACATGGATGAATTATATGATGGTGAAGTCAGGGCTTTTAGTCTCCCCATCACTGAAATGGTGTACAGTGTACCAGATGTGATTTTTGATCTCTCAGCCCCCTCCAACCCTCCCTTTTTCTTAGTTTCCAATGTCCATTATACCACTTTATGACCATATATACCCATCATTTAGCTCCCACATATAAGTAAAAATATGTGGGATATTTTTTTTCTTTTCTTAGACAAAGGGTCTTGTCTGTGATGCAGAGTGTAGTGAAGTGGCCCAATCATAGCTCACTCAGTCTTGAACTCCTGGACTCAAGCAATTTTCCTGCCTCAGCCTCCAGAGAAGTTGGGACTACAGGCACACACTACCATGTCAGGCTACTTTTTTATTTTTTGTAGAAATGGGGTCTCACTATCTTGCTCAGGCTGATCTCAAACTCCTGGCCTCAAGCAATCCTCCCACCTTGGCCTCCAAAAGTGCTAGGATTATAGGCATAAGCCACCATGCTAGAGCTACGCTCATTCTCTTACAGATAACAATAGGATGTACTTAACCAGTAGTAGCTTGTGTTGTTTTCTCAGTAGAGGATGGCGTTTGAGTACTTATTAAATCTTAGGCACTGTGCTAAGTAAAAGCATCTTCTCTTTGAATTCTGATATTTAGTCTATTGGGTTGATACAGTAGGCATAATAAAAGTATTTCTTCTACAAGATTTTGTTGAAAATTAAGGTGAAAATTTTATAAAGTCAAAATTTCTCTGCAAAGTGCCTTGGAGAAAGGTGCCATGTGGGACAGTAATGCAAAATTTCTCCACAAATCCTTACAGCTGTGTTTTACTCTCATATTAGATTATCATTTCTTGAGTTCCAAATAAAGTAGTTGACTTGCTTTGTATAAAAAAATAGATATCTTTAAACACCAGTATCACAATCATTAGAGGTGCTGCCATCTAATGATTATTTTGGAGAGGTCTCTCATTGAGTACAATGGGAGGCAGTTCAGAATGTTTAATATTTTTCCTGGCAGATTGTTATTTTTCAGAGATCATACACTTGGCTTTGTGTAAGTTACAAATATTTTGGCCAACATTACTGTATTAAACTATAGACTTCTTATATAAGAGGAAAGTAAGTATTAGAGACTTTACATAATTAATTTGCTAAAGTTAACATAACTAGAAAGAGGAAAAGTCAGATTTAAACCATTTCTCTCAGACTCCTAAACCTTTGTTCTTATCGCTAGGCTTAAATTAATCTGAGGCCCAGGGAAATTAAGTTAACAGAAACATGGCAATTCAAAAGCATAACTGGAACAACTTCTATTAATATATTTTGAGATCCCTGTCCAGTGCATCCTCATTTAGTAAATTCAGAAGCTGAGTTAATTAAATAATATGAGAGTCAGCTACAGGAATTCTTAAAATAAAATTTTATTACAGAACAATTATAAAAATGTAGCAAAATTGCAAAGATTTCATGAAGAGTTTCCTCATATTTCAGGCTCAGTTTCTCCTCCATTAATATCTTACATTAGGATGATGACTTTGCTATGCAATTAATGAACCAATATTGATTCATTATTACAAACTGAAGTCTATAAAGTACAGATTTCCTTTGTTTTTACTTCATGTCCTACTTCTGTTCCAGGATCCCATCTAGGATACCATATTACATTTAATGGTCTTGTCTCCTTGGGGTCCTTTTAGTTGTGACAACTTCTCAGACTTTCTTGGTTTTTGATGACCTTGACAGTGTTAAGGCGTACTGATCAGATATTTTGAGAATTTCTCTCAATTGTGCTCTTTCTGATGTTATTCTGATAATTAAGCAGGTTTGTATGTTTTGGGGAGGAAGCCCACAGAGGTAAAGTGTCATTTCCATCACATTATATTGAGGGCAAACTTTAGCAATGTGACTTATCACTTGATGTTAACCTTGATCACATGCCTGAGCTAGTGTTTTGTCAGCTTTCTCCACAGTAAAGTTCACCATGAGCCACCCCTCCCATAGTGTACTTTTTGGTAGGAAGTTACTATGTGCACATCACACTTAAATAGTGGGAGAGGGTGAAAACCAAATGGGGAAAAAGGAAAAAAAAAAGACCTAAGTGACATTGAGGGCCAGGTAAATTACTTGGAATTCTCCTGCTTCAGAGATTTGTCCATTTATCTCGTTAATATATTTATTTAAGTAATCATTTAATGATAGCATGGATATTTATTTTATATTTATTTATTTTATATTTTGGATTATAATTTAATACTACTTTTTTTTGATCAAATTTTTTCTGGCTTTGACCATGGAGAGCTCTTTCAGCTGGCTCCTGGGTCACTTTGACATACCTCTCTTATGGCACGTGTGTCTGTGTCTGTTGTGTGTGTGTGTGTGCCATTTTGTTTTGTTTTTGAGCACTTCTTTATTTTTTGGCATTATGAGATTCTCCAGGCTTATCTTGTATATTTATTGTCTCAGTCCTAGAATTAGCCATTTGTCAAAGGAGCCCTAATCCCTTTCATTGGAGAATGGTATTAGAAAGTAAAATATGGCTGCCAGGTGAGCTGATTGCTACTGAGGTGTCCTGGTTTTGAAGCTGTCTCAGATAACAGAGCATAGAAATGTATGTGTGGCTACTAACCTGTGTATATACACATATCTAATGATATTTCTATATGTAATCATCTGTATGTATATTAAGCTAAACATGGGTTCATATTAATGTCTCTAACTCTAAACTATTATTATATGCATCATTTCAGGCTCTTTCCCTTGTTTATCTGTAAATTCCCACTCTAACAGTGAGAAACCTGGCTGCCACCATTTACTTAATTGTTTGATATCAGTATACATATAAAAGGCTATCAGAGTCATCTGCCCATATCCCTATGGAAATATCTTTATCAACAGAAGTACAGCATTTATGAAGAGTTTATTTTGCTTATAGGTTTGCAACCGGAGGATTTTTGGATTGAAATCTTTCGTCCAGCATAGGTCAAAGGTTACAAATAGTAGTTCTGGATGAAGCCCTCAGATCACATGAATGAGATTTTCTTTGTTGTTGTTTCTTAAATTCATATTTTATATACCAGTTCATCTGTAACTGAAATGTTTTTCTCTATCAATTAGACATTATCTTAATGAATAGTGCCTTCTAATCCAGAGAAACAACCTATTCTGTTGCAGATAAGTGACATACTATTTTTGGCGTATAGCTGAGTAAACTGTTCTCTAGATAGTCCCAGTTAATTGCTGTTGATGTTAATAATTTATATTAATTATATATTCTACTATTGTAATTTAAGAAGTTATCATTATTAGGACTATCTGTAAAGGAGTTTAGAAAATCACATCTAAAGAGTCTAAAGAGATATTTTCCTGAAAACAAATTTAAAAAGGTAAATGAAGAAACATGATCTTCACTGTATAGTATAAGCCAAGTGTTAAGACTTACTAAATGAGATGTGCTATTTTAATAACCATATTTACAATAATTTTAACTTTATTATTAGTGTCATTTCTTATGCACCATCAAGTTATAATGTAAGCAGCACAGATTTGTTTGAAGTGGAAAGATTTGACTCCTAATCTGATTTGGCTCTCATTGTTTATTTGACCAGCATGTTTTTTCTAACCTTTAGCTTTTACTTGTGCTAAATGTGAAAAATAATTTCAAACTCATAAGATGGTTGTATAGGGTCAAGGAGGTAACTTATGTAGAGCCCATTGAAGTATCTTTAGTAAATAGTAGACATTCCAAAACTCATCCACAGTTTGTTCCCTACAGTTTCAGTTATCTGAAGGTCAACCATGGTCTGAAAATATCAAATGGAAAATTTCAGAAATAAACAATTCTTAAGTTTTAAATTACATGCTGTCCTGAGTAGCCTGATGAAATCTCATCCCTTCGTGCAATGTCTCCATGCTACGTACACTGCCCGCACCTTAGTCACTTTAGTAGCCCCCTCAGCTATCAGACTGTGGCAGTATCACAAGTGTTGTGTTCAAGGTCGGTTGTAGCCTAATTCTAGGTCACAATGCCAATGTCATTTGCCTCACTTCATCTCAATACATAGGCATTTTATCATCTCGCATCACCACAAGAGGAAGGGTGAGTATAGTACAATAAGATATTTTCAGAGAAAGAGAAAGACAACATTCAAATAGCTTTTATTACAATATATTGTTATAATTATTTCATTTTATTATTAGTTATTTTTGTTATTCTCTTACTATGCCTAATTTATAAATTAAACTGTATCATAGATATGTATATATAGGAAAAAACTCAGTGTATATAGTGTTCAGTACTATCTGTAGTTTCAGGCATCTACTAGAACATATGTCTTAGAACACATCCCCCATAGATAAGAACATGAGACACTATATTCTCATCCACCTTATTTCTAATATCTTGTAAGGAAAAATGCATTAAAATAGACTAGAACATACACTGTTGGGAAATCATGCTACGATGCTACAATACGAGTTTCCATGATTTCCATCATCACTTTAGGCATGACTTTGATCAAATTCTGTAAGCTTTCTATACCACAATTCCATTATCAATGCAACAATATTTTGTTTCCTCTTGTTCTTTTTTACTTCTTCATGTCATAAATAGTCTAATTTTCTACTTGGGATATGATTAGATATGGAAAGACTTGGACACTTGAAATGGACAAAAAAAGAAAAAAGAAGCCTAAGTGATTTTTATTTAACTCTTTTGCTTCTCAGAGTAAGAGGATATTATCCCAAAGCACACAGGTGTGTAGCTCAAAGTATTAAAAGCAATCTTCCTTAGATTTTCCATCACTGTTTCTTTTGTTCTTATTATAGAGGCTTATACTTATTATTCACTTAATAAATATTGGTGGGACGAATGAACAGATGAATTAAAACCTTCTCTCCAATACACAGAAGATGTTTCCTCAGTTCTAGCAACTACATTTAACTTTGTGCATATGCTGCACAATACTCATTATATCCCTTAGTTCTACTGAACTCCCAATTCCATCATTTACTAACTATTTCTCAAACAGCATTAAAAAGCACGTGTGATAGCTACACAATAAATAAATATGATTGATTAGAGCAGGGGTTGGTAAACTATGGTTTGCAGATCTTTTTGCCTGTTTCTGTAAATAAAGTTTTATTGTCTATAGCTTCATTGCTCCCATATTAACGTCGAGTAGTTGCCAACAGTATGGCCCACAGAGCCGAAAATATTTACTATATGGCCATTTTGAGAAAAAAAAGTCAATTATCCTTAAATTAGAGGAATAAAATGAAGATTTTTTAACAGCAATGTTTAGTAACCTCTGCATTATTTATAATAGAAAACTTCCTGGGAGAAATATCATGTGCATCTTACTCAAATTGGTATAGAAAATATGAATTTAAAGCTATGAGATAAATTTTATTGAAAAGCATTTTAGAATTTATACATCTAATTGAGTGCTGTCTTCTATATCATATCCATTTATTTATACATTCTCAATGGTGAAAACACATTTGCTGTTTAACGGTGAATTTATATTTTGGACATATCCAAAATTTTTTCAGAGCTGATGTGACTGAATATTATCTTTGACAGCTGGCAATAGGATATTGGTGTGGAAATATGGTGCGATGTTACTTATTTCCTTCTGTGGCATGTGATTTGACTCAAAAGGTAACACCAAAAATGTAGTTAAAAATACTTGGAACAAAAGAAGCATCAGAGAAATGAGTGAATTGTTCACTAAGGTTAATAATCTCAAAATTTTAATACCCAGAAATTTAGAGTCACATCTGGTATAAACAGGGCATGTAAGCATAAAGTTCATGGTGTCATCTGTGATATTGTATCATATTATTTTGCATATCAAACTTCATCTTGATTCTATTTTTTTCCTAATAAACATTTAGATCAAACAGGGAAAAAAGGATACACATTGAATGATCAAAAAAATTTGCCGAAATAAACTAATTAATATGCAGTTTTGTCCACAGTGACTCACAGATCGTAACAGTCCTAATGTTCAGCAAAACTGACAATTGATTCTTATTCTGTTTGGGCACAGTGACATTACACATTTTAACTACATTGGTTGTGAAAACATGTGTCAGCTTGAACATAATTTCTCGGGAATGTAAGGGTATTAAATATTGCCTTGCAGATGCTCACAAAATATGTACCCATTTTTGCCATATGGGAGAGACAAATGAAAGTCTTCAAGGATCAACAAGAGAAAAACAAACCACCCCACATGCAGATTAAACTAAGTGCCAGCTTGGGATAATATCCTCTTTTAGAGTGTCAGAAATAATAAAGGAGCTTTAAAAAGTGATCTATGAATATACAGTGGCAAGAACAACTGAAAACAAATCCTCTTGTTTTGAAATAAATGGATAGACGATCTATCTTTATGTGTTAAAAGAATATTAAGTCATGATGCAAGGGATACCATGGTGATTGACTACATCTCAGTTTTAGATAGAATATAGAAATAAAAACTCAAGACAATATGCCAGCATATTATTTTTTTCAGTATAAGAAACTATTAAACACCCAACAAACCACTAAATACCCAATCCTCTTCAAATGACTGTAGGATATATAACAATAGCTAATGTTGAGGTTAATGCTATGTTATCTGATTAGAAATCAGAATCTCTTCTCTTCCTATCTCCTAAATTGGATTCCTTTCTTGTATTTACCATCTCGATAATTGGGATCAACAAGAATTGAGTTGACCTCTTGAATCACACAGACTCCTTCTTTCTTGCCCCCAACAACTAATCAGTAAATAAATTCTATAAATTATACCGGATAACTGTATTTGTCTTGCCTTTCCCCTTATCTTCATTCTCACTGCTTTTATTTAAGTCGAGATTGTCAAAACAACTCATGTAGTTTACTTACCATGACTACAAGTCCCTGCATGATTTTTCCCCTTTCAGTAGATCTCAGGTATATTAAATATAATCAGCTATATTAAATATATTAATCTACTCAGGTAAATTAATAATATTTCTCTTTTCATGGCACTCTCCATCATTTTTCATATGAACAACGCCGATATAAAAATAGATGTATTTGTTTATCAGTGTATGTATACAAGAATTTGTGGGGAGAGAATATGTTCCTGAAACTAAAATTGCCTCGTTATAGTGTATGACTGTGTTAAATTTTGTAAAAAGCATTTGAGAATTTATACATCTAAATGATTGTCATCTTCTGTGGCACATCCATTTATATATATTCAATGGTGAAAACACATTTGCCCTTTAATGATGAATTTAAATTTTGGAAGCATCCGAAATTTTTCCAGAGCTAGTGTGACTGAATATTATCATAAACCAATGGCATTTTAAAAAAGATTGTACTAATTTTCATCCCTAACAACAATATATGACACATCTTTGATTCACATCTGCTACAACACTTGAAATTGTCAAACTTTTTAATCTTTGCCAACTAAATGGATTAAAAAGTTATTTTTATTTTAAAATATTACAGGGGTACAAATGTTTTTGGTTGCATGCATCAATTTTATTATGCTTGAGTCAGGATTATAAGTGTGCCCATCACCCAGACAGTGTTCATTGTACCTGTGGGGTAGATTTTCACCAATCCTCTCCTCCCCCTTGCCCACTGCTTGATTTCCAATGGGTTTTACTTACCTCTATGCATATGTGTGCTCATCAGATAGCTACATTTTAACAGTGAGTACATTTGGTGTTGGTTTGTCCATTCTTTAGATACTTCACTTAGGATAATTGTCTCCGGTTCCATCCTAATTGTTGCAAAAGGACTTAATCCTTCTTCGTGGCTGAATAGTATTCCATAGCATACATACACCACATTTTGTTAATCCACTCGTAAATTGATGGGCACTTAGGTTGATTCCACATCTTTGCAATTGTGAATTGTGCTGCAATAAACATTCAAGTGTAAGTGTCTTTTTGATAAAATGATTCCTTTTGCTTTGGGTAAATACCCAGTAGTGGGATTGCTGGATCAAATGGTAGGTCTACTGTTAGTTCTTTGAAGAATCTCCATAGTATTTTCCATAGGGGATATGCCCTGCAGGCCTGTCCCCAGGTCCCTGAAGATCAATCCTTGACTGTGCCAGGGAGAAGTATGCTGGTCCCAAGTTGCCTGTCAGGTACTCAAGCAAGTTTGATGTCCCTTTACTTCAGGTTATGCCCTGCTCTGATGGAGCAGCTGGGCAAGCAGCACCAGAGGGGGCCGGTGAGCAGGGAGCTCACAGTTGAAGTACCCCTTAGTCCTCTGCAGATCTTTAACAGGAAAGATTTCAGCCCCACTCTCTGTGGAAGCCCCAACAGGGGAGAAGCAGCAGCTCCTGAGAGCCTCAGCTCGAGTGTCTCTCTTGGCAGTCATGGGGGCAGGGAGTAAAAAAGAGTCTGGATGGAAGAAAGCTAGCCTTCTGGTCGCCTCTATCTCTCTCCAGATGGTAGCCCACCCAGAATGTCCAGGCTCTGGGGTCACACAGATCCTCCAGGACCCACTGGCCTCTGTGGCTCCCACAGTCCGGGCTGCAGTTGAGAAATGTTTGTGTGGGAATGGGCAAGATGAAAGCTGAGGGACTGAAGCCCCATGTGGAGGACAA
Organism: Indri indri; assembly: GCA_004363605.1. Lineage (NCBI taxonomy): Eukaryota > Metazoa > Chordata > Mammalia > Primates > Indriidae > Indri > Indri indri. Next base: position 2,599 of record RJWJ010020830.1, on the reverse strand, counting down.
AGGCACATAGTGGGTGGAGAAGCAATATGGCACCTGATGTCTCAGCTTGGGTCTGTGGTGACTGGAAGCAACCCCAAAGCCTGGTGCTCTGTCCTCAAGAAACTCCCAGTTCACTAGCAGCAGTAGCTTTGGGGCTTCTGAGGGTAAAAAGGCTCTCTAGAAGCTCAGGAACCTGCTGACTTCAGAGGTGTGAGGGATGGAGAAACAAACCATTCCACTTACCCTTTTCTCTGGGCTCCAAGCCTCTCATGGGTTGATCTCTGCTGATACCTTGCTCCTTCTTGTTCTGCTAGATAAAATATTTTAACTTTATTTATTATAATCTGTATTTATATGATCACTATTGAGAGCTTAGTGTGAGCTTAGATCTTAATGATGAGAACTAGGGCTGACGTTTATTTATTTAAATAAATCTCTTTGTTGCCAGTTTTGTTAGTGCTCCCAATGAGATTGCCAATGCCATACTACAAGTGCTATCTCCAGACAATTGAAAATGCTACTATAGCCCACAGATTGCCACAGTGACCCTAGGTTCCGTACATAGGAATGAAAAAGGGCACTCTCCCCTGTCCCCCACAACATGTGCCCTCAAACTCACCAAGGCTTTCACAAAAGATTCCCTTTCCTTCAGTTACTCCTTCTGTAAATTATTTCCTGCAGCCAATTTCCAAAACTTCAACAAAACAAAACAAAACAAAAAATTCTCTCCACAGAAAGTTTCTGTGTAATTCAGATTATACGTTTACAAACCTGAGAAACTGACGCTCATCCTACACTTAATCTACCCTAAAAATAACCTTCGAAATAAAGCTCTGCCACAGTTTATAAAGTAAATAGACTTTGAATCTAGGAAGACGTGGATACAAAGCCTTACTCCATTTACTTCTATGGGATTCAAAAAGAGATGTAAGTTAATGGTATGCTATAGTTTGAATTACCCATTAACCTTGAATGGAATATACTTCTTAGGTTTGAGTTTTCTAAATGTAAAAAGTAATCAGCTGGTCAGCTATATCAGAAAGAAACATGTACCCAATACCCTTTCTTATAGATTATGTTGATCTAGAGTAGACTTCAGAAATCTTAAATAAGCAAATGTGGTCATGGTTACACATATTAAAGCATAAGAACTTCTGTTCTCTGTGACAAACAGAACAAGAGCTACTGAAGCTGGTTAAACACAGGCATGGATGTGTTAGTTTCTTAGGGAATAATAAAGTACTATAAATTGAATGTCTTAAAAGAACAGGAACTTACTCTCTCAAAGTTCTGAGGGCTAGAAGTCCAAAATTAAGATTCTACAGAGTTGCTACTCTCTGACAGCTCTGAGGGAGAATCTGTTCCACGCCTCTCTTCTGGCTTCCGGTGACAGCCACAAATCTTGGCATTTTCTGCCTCCATCTTGACATGGTGTTCTCCCTGTGTGTCTTTCTCTCCTCTTCTTACTGTGGACACCAGTCATTGAAGTAAGGCCTTATGATCTAATCTGAACTAATTGCTTCTACCACAACTCTATTTCCAAATAAGGTCACAGTTTGATTTACTGGGGCTCAGTACTTTGTATTATTCAGTGTTCTCCAGAGAAACAGAATCAATAGGCTATCTAGAGATAATAAGAAAAACATTATTACAGAAACTGGCTCATGTTACTGAGGAGGCCAAGAAATCCCATAGTATGTTGTGTAAGCTAGAGAACCAGAAAAGATAACGGTGTAATTCAGTTCTAGGGTGAATGCTTGAGATCCAAGAGGACCACTGGTATAGGTCCCAGAGCCTGAAGTCCTGAGAGCCAGGAGCTCTCACATTTGAAGGCAGAAGAAGAAGGATGTCTCTGCTCAAGGAGAAAGTAAAAGAACTTGCCCTTCCACTATCTTTTTGCTCACCCACATTAGTGAGAACGGATATTCTTTATTCAGTCGACAGATTCAAATGCCAATCTCTTTCGGAAACACTCTCACAGACACACTAAGAAATAATGTTTAACAGCTATCTGGGCATTGCTTAGTCCAGTCAAATTGACATGTAAAACTAACCATTACAGATTTCAACATATATTTTTGGGGGGATCACAATTCAACCTACAGCAAAGAGTAAGCACATATTCAGCCAAAGTCTCCCCCATGATGATATGCATCAGAATCTTCCAGGGAGCAGAATAACTATGCATAGTCCTGGCCACACCCAACAACCCCTTAATCAGGATTATCTAGGCTGTAGATGCAGCACTGGATCTTTAAGAAACTTTTATTAATACGAACATATTTTAAAAGCACTATTTTAAACAGATATACTAACAATATGCTAATGTTTCTATGGCGATGGTTCTGCTATTCATAACATAGCAGAACACCTTTTTGACACTGAAACTTAGGATAAAACAAAATACTGATTTTTAAGTTAACCAAGCAGTATTAAGTATGGCTTGTATGAGAATGTTATGCTACAGAAGGAAAGAAAATTGATTTCATCTGAAAATGAAGTACTTTATAATGGATTTCTAGGTCTCTATCATGTTTTTTCATACAACCTTTTTAATTCCTGTTTTGTATTAATCTTTATTCTCTCTTTCTTTTATATGTTTACATTTATTTTCTGCTTC
>RJWJ010020829.1:0-29000 GCA_004363605.1 Indri indri | reverse complement strand
TAGAAAGAAATTAATTGGACAGCTAAAAATATATATAGAAAAAATTAGCCGGGCATGGTGGCGCATGCCTGTAGTCCCAGCTACTCGGGAGGCTGAGACAGTAGGATTGCTCGAGCCCAGGAGTTTGAGGTTGCTGTGAGCTAAACTGACGCCATGGCACTCGCCCCAGGCAAGAGAGTGAGACTCTGTCTCAAAAAAAAAAAAAAAAAAAAAAAAAAAAAAAAAAATGTTTTCCTTAGTAAAATATCTGTTCAAATATTTTGCTTATATTTTTAATGGATTGTTAGGCTCCTTATCGAGTTGTGAGTTGTTTCTATTTTCCAGGTACAAGTATTTTATCACATGTGTGTTTTGTAAATATTATCTTCTAGTCAATGACTTATCTTATTTTCTTAACAGTGTCTTTTGAAGGGTAGAGGCATTTTAATTTTGATGAAACCCAAATTATCAAATTTTTTTTTTATAGTTTGTGCACTTTTTGTATCCTATTTAAGAAATCTTCACCTGGTCCAGTATCACAAAGATTTTTCTTCTATGTTTTCTTGTAGAAGTTTTATAGCTTTACCTCTGGATTATTTAGGTCTCTGACCTATTTCAAATTAATTTTTGTATATAGTAAGAAGGAGGAGTTGATGTTCTTTTTTTCATATATGAATACCTAGTTGTTCCAGTGTAATTTTTCGAAAAGGTTATCCTTTCCCCATTGAATTATCTTAGCACTTTTGTTGAAAATCAATTTACCATATATAGTGGGTCTATTTCTAGACTCCATTTTGTTCCATTGATCTATATATCTATCCTATGTCAATACCACACTGTCTTGATTACTGTATCTTTATACTAAGTTGAAATCAGGTAGTGTGAGCCAACCAACTTTGCATTTCCTTATAGATTTTAGAGTCAGGTCCTTGGCATTTCCATATAACTTTTAGAATCCATTTGTAAATTTCTACAGAAAACTCTGCTGGGATTTTGATTGATATTATAATATATTGAATCTATATATTATTTGGGGGATAATTACAACAATATTGAGTCTTCCAATCCATGAACATATCTCTCTCCATTTAGTTCTTCCTTCATTTCTCTCAGCAATGTTTTATAGTTTTCAATGGACATATTATGTTAAATTTATCCCTAAGTATGTCATGTTTTTGGTATTTTCTTTTTAATTTCAACTTCCAATTGTTCATTGCTATTATGTAAAAATGCAGTAGATTTTTGTAAATTGACCTTGTATCTTGTGACCTTGATAAACTCAGTTATTACTTTTATAACTTTGGTATAGTCCTTCTACATAGATGATTATGTCATCTACAAATACTAATTTTACTTCCTTCTTTATTTCTGTTTTTCTTGCCTTATTACACTGGTTAGGATAATCAGTATTGAATAGAAGTGGTGAGAGAAATGGTCTTTCATCATTAAGTACGGTGTTAACTATAGATTTTTCACAGATGCCCTTTATCAAGTTCCCTTTTATTCCTAGTTTTTTGAGAGTTTTATATGAATGAAAGTTGAATTTTGTGAAATGCTTTTTCTGCATGTATTGAGATGATTACTGCGTATGGATATATATATTTATATATATTTTTTTACTAGCTATATAGCCTTGGGAAAGTTACTTCCTCTCTTCTGAGAAATAAGGATACCTTTTCCTACGGTTGTCATGTAATGTATGTAATGTTCAGCATAGAACCTGGCACTTGGTAAGAAATTTTTAAAAATGACCCTATATAATATTATTATATACATTAAATACTTTTAAAATTTTCCAAATATAAACTTACATTGTTGGTTTTTTGTTTTGTTTTGTTTTTTGAGACAGAGTCTCACTCTGTTGCCCGGGCTAGAGTGCCATGGCATCAGCCTAGCTCACAGCAACCTCAAACTCCTGGGCTCAAGCAATCTTACTGCCTCAGCCTCCCAAGTAGCTGGGACTACAGGCACGCGCCACCATGTCCAGCTAATTTTTTCTATATAGATTTTTAGTTGTCCAAGTAATTTCTTTCTATTTTTAGTAGAGATGGGGTCTCGCTCTTGCTCAGGCTGGTCTCGAACTCCTGAGCTCAAACGATCCACCTGCCTCGGCCCCCCAGAGTGCTAGGATTACAGGCATGAGCCACCGCGCCCGTCCTAAACTTACATTGTTAATCAAGCTTTTAAGAGAATACTCATTGCTGATCACTCGGAAAAAGAAAACAATTTTTAAAAATCAAGCTTTTGCAAATTATATGACCCCCCCCCAACAATGATAAACTCCCCCTGGGGTACTTGTGTCCCAGATGAGCATTACTGTCCTAAGCTTTCCAAATTTGCTTTATTTCCCAAGAGGGAAGGCTCACACTAAGTTTTATAATTTCCCAATTATAAAATATTGTATTCTAAAATTATAATTGTTTCCTAGTAACTTTTAAGGCAACTTTTTGTGTTTGCATATGCATATAGGATATGTGAGTGTGTGTGTATAATGGTTTTGGGAGTTGTACATGTGCAAAATAGATTGGCAACAAATCTGGATAAGCCTTGTCTTTATTAATATTTTTGGTTATCTTTCTCTTCCTTTTGTAATTTATTTGTTGGTTGGGGAAGGTTGATTTTCCTACCAGATGTTCCATAGCCTGGATTTTGTTGACTGTCCCCTGTGTTGTCATTTAACATGCTCCCTGTTCTCTGCTTTTTATAAATTGGGAGACAGATCTAGAAGCGTCATCAGACTCAGTTCTGATGATTTTTGGCAGTATTATTTTGTAAATGGTTTTTCTAAATATATTTATTGGGGATTTTAAAATGATGATGTTGTAATTTTACTGTTTCCTCACTTACTAGCTGGACTTCTATGAAGACAGATTCCCCCTGTCAGCTCTCTAGCTCTCTGGTTATCCTGAAGTATAACTCATTCTGGCAAGGCAAAATAAATGCTCGATTCTTTCTCTTTGTTTACCAGTTTTCAAAATAAGAACTTGGTTTGCTCACATCCTCCATAGGTAACCAATGAGGAGAGGAAGTTGTGTTGTTACTGTTGACTTTGTGCCATGAATTTAAACACACTTGTTTTAATCCATTTCATTTTGGTCAGTAGGAGCCTATTAAAGTTGGCTCCTGCATCCTTTTGACATTCTCCTAGTAGTCTTTAGGAGCTCCCTTGCTTCTGGTATGATAAGATATTCTAGGTTCGTCCTTTATATTTCCTGCTTCACCTGGAATCAGGCATTTCCCCCAAGAACGCTGGTTTCTTTAAATGACAAATGATATTTAGAGACCCTAATCCATTGGGACTACTAGGTTGCTCATTATTTCTAGGCCAATTTAACGGCAGAGTTAGGAAATATTTGTGTTTTTTAAAGATAAAATACATCGAGTTCATACCGACTCTTCCAATTCAAATTCAATATGATAGGATTAAAACTCCCTTTTAAAGGAGAAAATTCACATAAACTCATACAACTTCAATGAGCTGCAGACCTCAGTTGAGAGGAAAATAATGTTATAAAAATATCTTTTAATTGTAGACTACCTCTGCAAAATAGAAGCTTTTGTATTTCTAAATATTAATAATAAAATAATTTAGTGCAAGTGATGGGAGCAGAGGATTGGATTATCATAGAAATCAAAACCTATGTAAATTCTCCCACAGTTCCAGGGGCCCTGAGAATGGGGGATGGATCTTCCTGTTTGAGAAGCCCTGTCCCAGTCTATGTCTCTATGTTATTCTGTGTGACTTCATTAAAAGTTACACCTTGTATCTTTTTTCATTAATCTTCTGAATGGGCACTGAAGCATCTGAAAGTAAAATATTTTTCATATCTTTGTCTAGACAGACACCAAAGTTATCTTTTCTCAATAAAAATCGATGCAATTTGTAATCTCAGAGTCTTTTGCTGACTTGAACCCTGAATCATTCTTTAAACTCTTTATACATGCATGCATGCATATGCACACACATGCAAACCAACTGTTTAATCTTGTACACATAAATGAAGAGAGGGCCAGGGGCAAGGGCGTTACTATTCATTTTGCAGAGTATGCACTCGAGCATTTTGTAAATAGAGCTGGATCCCCTAGTGCATTTGAATATGATTCTCTGTGCAAAAATCTGTATACAGCTCTTCAGCAACCTATCTCTTGAGTAAATAAAATTACTGTTCATCAGTTGTGTTGTCCTTTGGAGGAAACAACACCATTTTCAAAGGTTGCCAATGCTGCTCAGTTGTGGATTCTGGGAGAAGGCATTCGTGGTAATGATTGATGAGTTATGTGCCACATTTGAACAATGAAGTCAGCTTGATTTTCCTGATTTTTCTTTCTTTCTCTATTCGTATGTCCTACCTCTCTTTTTCCTATGATGAATATCTCCTATGGGGCCCAATGTTTAGACATTATCCATTTTTCCTATTAAAATGTAACTTCAGCGTTTATTGTTCATAATTGCGATTTTTTTTTTAAAAAATGACAGTTTTGAAGATATTGTTTTATAGCACTTTTGCTCTCATATGTTTCAGGTCCACGTTAAATTAACAGAAAGTGTTATACAAGACAAACACAACTTTTCTGTGTTAGAACTTCTCCTTACTAGAGCTGCTGCTTAGCCTGTTTCTGCTATGTCGTGGTATGAATGGCATTGAAGCATGCTTCATCCGTTTTGTATGCTTGGGCTAATGTTTTGTCACTAAAGCTGCCCACGAACATTTATTGAATAACTTTCTCATAAAGTTTGGCCAAAGATGCAATTAATGATTCATTCAGATTGTGAAGCTAAAAGCTGATGCGGGTGTCACCTTCTAAAATTAAGCTCTGGTTATAATTAAGAGCTGCAGCCCTGGGGCATTCAGTATTACTGATGGTTTGATTGCTAACAGGGAGAGCGCCAGGATGTTTCTTTTAACTCCAGTTCTGCTAGGGCAGCTTGGAAAAGGTGAGGTAGCATTAGAGAAACTTGTATTTGAACTTGTTCTCAAGGGCATGGTAGCAAGTACCTCAGTGGATTGAATGTGGATGGAGAGGAAACTTTGATCATTTGAGAGATGGAGTACAAGCAAGTCCTCTCATCCTGCAGGTTGTCAGAGGAAATAACATTTACCTGAACAGAAGGTCACTGAGGATGGCAATTGCTGAGAGGATTAGAGTTGCCCACTTTGCCCTCCATGTGAGCTACCTAGCTCCGGTGACAAAAGAGTTTGAAGTAAAGTGCTTTGGAGAGAGTCTCAGCCTTATGGTTCCACTGCTGTTTTCCACTTATATAAAGAATTACAGGTGGTTCTTTTCCTTCATGTTTTGCATGACCATATGTCACAAAGCTTGACTTATGTGTCCGTCTGGGTCCCAGCAGGAAGCAGTGAGGTAATTTAGAAGAGTTTAACGAAGGGCGTATTTAAAATGATACATTCAGGACTACATAAAACAAGAGATGGTGAGGTGTCCTGGGGCTTGCAACGGTGGGGAGCCTTTTCCTCTTCAGGCCTGGAGGAGCCAGGAGAAGGAAGATTGTCAGACTCTGGAGAGAGTAGCTGGATCTGTGAGGGAGGACAGCCTGGCAGGAGCTGTGGCTTTGGGAGAGGTCGACTGATGACTGACCTTGGTAACCCAGCAGGGAGACAACTAGAGGAACAGATACCCCCAACTCACTTTCCTTCCTCTCTTCTGTCTCCTGCCAACACCTCCCATTGACTAACTCCAACCTGAAGCCAGAGGACAAGGAAGCCCATTGATATACAAGGTCATTATTCTGGAACACAGAATTGAGGGACAGTAGATCCAGAAAGGCAAATGGAAAATAGCCAATAACATCCATTTCCCATACAGATATGGATTGTTTTCTTCAGGAAAGTGACAAGTGTGGACAAGTAATTCAGATATCTGATTTCAAATCACTGAACGGGTTTGAAGTGAGAACTCCAAGGATAGTTGGACTAATAATAGTAGTAGTTGTCACAGTTGTCATCTTCATCTTTATTGGGAGCTTACTTTGTGCCAGAAACTGTTCCAGATACTTCATCTATATTGTTTAATTTTCAAAATGATCCCATGAGCTAGGTACTGGGATTAGTTCCATGTTACAGTTGAGGAACCCAAAGCATAGGGAGCGTGGGTCCTCCGCACACAGACTTGCAGCTCGGAAGTGGGAGAGGCAAGACTGAAATCCAGGCTCTAGAGCTATGTCCTACCCTATGATACCTCTTGCTTGATAAAGGAAAAGTAGGTGCAGTACATTTGAGGAGGGGAGGTTGGAGTGTTCAATAATTATTAATATTTGCTTCCAGTTGATAATTAGAAAGATATTTTAAGAGATTTGTTTGAAATCTCTTTCATCACTTAAGAATTTTAAGTTTATAAGGCAAAGAAAGTTAATTTGTTTGTATGTCATTAACAGCGACTCCACCCAGAACAATTTAATAATAGCTTTTGTCTCCCTTCCCGTTAATGTTATTTTTCTTTCTTCTGTTATTTAGATAAAAGGTGCTTTTTCTGAGCTTCAGGGGGACAGTAACAGCAGAATACCATCTACCAAGTGCCAGGCCTTGGCCAGAGAACTCGAGAAGGATAAATTATTTAATCTTCATAACAGCCTTGCAAGGTGGCTGTTAAAAATCCCTATTTTACAGGTGGGGAGACTGAGTCCTGGAGAACGTGGTGTTTTGCCCAAGGTCGTACAGTTAGAAAGTGCAAGCCTAGGCAGGTGTCACTTGCTCTGAGGCTTTGTCTTCTCCATTGTAGTGTCCCTTGGAGACTAAATGACTTTCCCTGGGCCAAGGCCATCAAGGCTGATGAATGAGCTTTCAATTAACCACAGCCCCTAAGTATTTTTTCACATGAACGGCTACATTTATTAATGGTCATTCCCAAGAAGAGAAGCTAAGGAGAGGCCAGAGACGGAAGAGAAAATGAGAATGGCTGTAGTGTCATGGGATAGAGGGGAGAGTTCCTAGAAAGAGAGCATGGTCACCTATGCCAAAGGCGGCAGAAAATCAGGTAAGTTAAAGACGAGTGTCCTTTGCGTTTGGGTGTGTGGAGACCATTGGTGACCTTGAAGAGCAGTGATAGGGAAGAGATCCAGCTAGAATGAGCTGTAGGGTAGGATGGGAGGGCCAGGAGCCAGAGGCAGCATGTCTGGACTCTTCCTTGGAGAAACCGAGCTAGGAAGGAAGGAAGGAATTGAGTGGTCCCAGGAGGGTGGGGTGATTTTTTTAAAGATAGGAGATACTAGAAGGATCCACAGAGAGAGAGGGTAATGGTGTAGTGGAGAGCGGGAGCTCCTGAGAACCAAAGTTGGCCTGCTGAACTTAATTCTACCTGAGCTGCCCCTGCCCACATCGCAGCCCCGTCTCCTGATCATCACGCCCAGTCGCTCTACTTTTCTTTCCGTTCCTCTGTGCCACACTCAGTCCTGTTTTAGTGCCTTTGCATTTGTGGTTCCCTCTCCAGGACATGCTCTGACCCAGATCTTTGAGATCTCAGCTGAAATCTCATCTCCTCAGGAAGGACTTTCCTGGCCACCCTGTCTGAAGCAGCACCCTGCAGTGCTCTGCAGTTGCTCGGTCATGACCCTGTGGTACCTCCTTCATCACACACTTTCTCCTTCAAGTCTGCTTGGATGTCACTTGCTCATTGGTGCCTAACCTGACTGTCCCATTTAGCACTGTGACCCACTACCCCTTCACGTACACACTTCCAGTCACCTTTATTCCGCTATTTTTTTTAACATAGCACATATCACTTTTTAGCATAGTATATAAATTATATACTTATTATGACCTGGGTTATTGTCTCTCTCCCCTAGTAGAATGTAATCTCTGTGAGAGTGGGGATCTATATCTGCTTTGTTCACGGATGTATTTCATGCCTTAGAACACTGCCTGGCAGGGAGTAGGACCTCACTAACATGTTCATTTGAATTGACTTAACTCTCTGCTATCTGAAATTACCTTGATCAGTTATTTGCTTGGTTGTTAATTATTTGCCCAAACTAGAATGCAAACAGGGAAGCTGGTCAGTCTTGTTGACTGCTGTAAGCCCAGCACTAGAACTGTGCCAGTATGTAATAGTACTCAATGGATATATGGTGAATGACTGATGGTCACATCCCCTAACATGACTAAGCTCCCAGGCTATAGACCTTTGATTTGCCTTAAGCATAGCTGATCCAAGACTTTCAATACAGACTATCAGTTTTCAGACCTTTGCCATACTTTGTCCCTCTGGAAATTTCTGTAACTTCAACATCTGCAATAATGCAAAATATGGATTCTGACTCCATTTTATGCAATTTGTTGTCATTATATAGAAGATAATTATGTCTGTTTTTACTTCATGTGACTTCTTAATGCCTGTAGATGTTTAATAAATATAGCCCCCAAAGTGAGCTTAATCATGAACTATTAGCCCTAGAAGGAATCTTAGAGGTTATTTAAATCTATAGCATATATTATGATTATATCAGGAATGGGTTAACATTAAACATGAGCTGTCTAATCATAATGTGAAGTAAAAATTCAACTAAGAACTAAATATTCCAAATATTAGCTAGATGATCTTGTCATTAATCAAATACTGGATACTGGCATCCGGATACGTGAAGGAGAGGATTGATGGAATCCTGAATATATATTGGATATATTTAAAAGTTTTAGTTGGTTTCAGTTCAGACTTTATTTAGCTCCTCTTATCACAGGGGTCACATATTCTCAAGTTACCTTCTGTATAGTTTTACATAAGCAACCTTACGTGGTTAACTTTTTAAGTTTTCATCCCATAAACAAGCTATGAAGAAACTGTTGAAAATCTCAAAATTTATAATTAAGAGTTAACGTAGGAGGAGATGAACACATGAATTATCATAGCCTTGTAAAAACACCTTCAAGGTAGGTTACATTAGGCATTTTTTCTTTTTAATTCATTTTATTCCAGAACTATTATATGAGCTCACAGGTAGGGAGATTTAATGGAAATGTATTTGTAAAAACATGAGCTATAGGCAGACAAATTGATTGCCTTTCACTGTTCTGCATTTCCAGGCATTTTAAGTAAAGCTACTTAGAAGTTTCCTGTATAATAAGATTTTAGAACATGTCACCATGCCCATTATTTTTCATTATCTACTTAAGAAGTTCCTCTGGTTAATAAGCTTTCCATTGTAGAACCCAGAACCTCAAAGAAGCTAACAGACATCCTTGGGATGGTTGCCACGGCACTGAGCTGGCTCTGTCTGTCACTCTCTGAATGTTTCTCCCCGCGATTATTTGTAAAGGAGGGGAGTTAGCCAAGATCTCTTCAGCTAGACTTAGACTGATCCTTGACTCGCTTTAAGAATGGGGAGATAAGGACTTGTGACCCTCATTTCTTCTCTCAGTGTATTAGTTTTCTCTTTCTGCATAATAAATCACCACAAATTTAGCAGCTTGAAACAATACACATTTATTTATTTATTTATTTATTTATTTTGAGACAGAGTCTCACTCTTTTTGCCCGGGCTAGAGTGAGTGCCGTGGCGTCAGCCTAGCTCACAGCAACCTGAAACTCCTGGGCTCAAGTTATCCTTCTGCCTCAGCCTCCCAGTAGCTAGGACTACAGTCATGCGCCACCAGGCCTGGCTAATTTTTCTATATACTTTTAGTTGGCCAATTAATTTCTTTCTAATTTTTTTTAGTAGAGGCGGGGTCTCACTTTTGCTCAGGCTGGTCTTGAACTCCTGAGCTCAAACAATCCGCCTGCCTCGGCCTCCCAGAGTGCTAGGATTACAGGCGTGAGCCACCGCGCCCAGCCCAATACACATTTCTTATCTCACAGTTTCCATGGGCAAGGAGTGTGGGCATGGATTAGTCAGGGTCACAATCAAGGTGTCTGCCAGGCTACGCTCTCATCTGGAGGCTTGACTGGGGAAGAGTCAGCTTCCACACTCACTCATGTTGTTGGTAGGATTTATTTCCTTGTGGTTGTATGGCTGAGGTCTCAGCTTTTTTGCTAGTTGTAGACCAGAGTCCAGCCACAGCTCTTGGCTGTGTGGGCTTCTCAGTATGACTTCTTTATCAGGCCAGCAGGGAGGCTTTGTCACCTCAACCTCCTAAACTGTGCCTTGTGTAATAGTCACAGGAGTGGCATCCTGTCACCTTTGCTCTATTCTATTCTATTGGTTAGAAGCAAGTCACAGGTCAAGCCTGCACTCAAAGGGAGGAGGTCATACAAAGGCATGAACAGGAGGAGGCAGGGTCATTGGGGCCATTTGAGGGTCTGTCTGCCATGCTCGGGGGTCTCATTCCCCTATCAATACTTTTGCCTTTGAGCCACTACATCATACCTTTTGCTAAAGTGAGGGGTCACAAAAAGTGGAGGACTTTTTTTTTTTCTAGTTTTGGGACTAGCTGTGTTCCATTCTCAAGCTTCTTTCTCTGTTATGTGATGTCTCTTGGTTACTCTGGGTGTGGGAGAGGGCCCCTGAGGATAATGCAGGGAAAACATTTGCTCTCGAGGAAGGGGAAGTTTGGTTCTAGAGTTTTTAAGTAGGCTTCATCTGTATTTCATGCGGCATTAACACTATTTCCACTTGGTTTCCCCTCATGTCATCTAGGAAGGTCATTTAGGTTACAAAAACAAATTGACACCCTGATGGCACACACAGTGTCAAAGGACTTACATAGTCAGGGTGGGAGCTGGTCCAGATGAACTCAACGAGCATGTCCCACCCACAGATTTTGTTTTTTGCTATAAAATTAACAAGTCTTCCCTCCCATGCAAGCCAGTTAAGGAAGGGTATATTCCCCAGAGATCTAGTTAATGGAAGAACTGTTTTTCAGAATCTGACTGAGAGAGAAGGAAAAATAAAAACCCTAGGGTGAATCTTACTAAACTGAACTATAATGAACCTAAAGACAGTGTTATCTGATAACCAGAAAAAAAAAAAAAGAAAAGAAAAAGCAACCCTTCACAGTTGAAATTATAATTTTTGAAATATTTAAAAAATTCTCACATTTACAGTGCTCATATTTTGGTAATTATTATGTAACATGTTTCTGTTTATATTCTCACTAATGACTTGCTTCGGAAGTGCTTTAAGAAATGCCCACAGAGTGCATTAGTACCAGAATAAAGAATAGGCCAGCATTGTATGCAGGGTTTTGAATAGTGACTGGAAGGCACTTTTAAGCATTGACAGCCAAAATTACTGAGGTAGAAATCTGCAAAAGTAAAGGTATTATTTAAAATAATAACTCTGAATTTATCCAAGGTTTTTTTTTTTTTTTTCTCCTCTAAGTGCTGCTTTTCTCCCACTGGCCTCAGGGTAATAAGCTTTGGGGACTCACTGGGTGGCATTAGTAGGTAAATACATATGAGATGAGATTCTACTGGCTTTTATGGATATGCTTTAGGACATGAATATAAAATCATAATATTTCTTTCTCTTCTTAGGTTTTGAAAGCTTATGTTCCTATTCCATTCTTTCCAGTAGGTTTGCTCAAATCTGCAAGACTAAATTCATATAAATGGACAAAAGTGCCAGATGCTTCTTAGAAATTCATTAACAGATAAAGAGGTTAGCATATTTCACTTTTCTGTATTTTTCAAGAGATGTTTGTTTATGCAGTTTAGCTTACAGTACTATCTTACTCTTGTGAATTATAATAAAATTTGTGACTCCTAGTCTTTAATGGAAGGGTGATGACATATTAAAATGGCAAAATATTCCTTTGAATTTTATTTCCTGAATCCCCACTGTTGGCTTTTATATCATCCTTTAAAAGTACTAACAGCTCCTAATGTACGTTTATCAAAAAATAGTTTATTTCCATGCAATAGAAAGGCCTCTGTGGCCCAAATCTGAGCCAGTACCACTACTCTTTACTTTCGGGGTAAATGCTTGTGGCTGAAGCTCAGTTTTCTTCAGCACAACCACCTCCATCACCAATATGGTTATTGCTCTTCGCTGACCTTATAAACTTGTGAACTATATTTAGAATCTACCAATTGATTCTAGAAAAATAGTAACCTCATCTAAAGGCTTGAAAAAAATTTGACATGACCTGTACTTAACAAATTGCTTTTTCCTAGACCTAGAATGACATTTAAATGGTGATTAATATTCTCATCTCCCCCAATATCCAAGTTAATCCCCTTATCAAGTAGCTCAGATAAAACCTTTTCAGACAATCAGGGTAGCACTGGCTATACTGACCCAAGAATGTGCTTAGGAACTAATCTGCTGAATTTATTACCAGTGAGTACTTTAGGCAGTGATGGAACTTGAGCCCGGTGACACAGTTGCATTCTTATATATGAAAGTTGATGGTTGTGCACTGAGTCAAAACCTCTTATAGTCACTGGGATATGTTTCAGACTTTAGTAGCCCTTCTCTAATAATAATATGCTTAGTAGTAAATTTTACAAAGAACAAATGAAAAGTTTGAATTATGTCCTAACTAAATTAGCCCCAGCAGAGGACAATGTTTTAAACCGTTAATAATTGGGTCTGGGAGTGGCACATCTCTAAGCCCAATTAATGCTTGAACCCTAAGATTGCTGCAAGATTTAACATTAATCAGGCAGCCTCAGTGTTCCCCATGTTCACTGATCCAGCAAATATTTGTGGGCCTACTATGTATCAGGAACAGTCCTAGGGCATGGGATACGGCAGTGGTCAACGCAGACAAGCTCCGTGTTCATATGGAGCTCACATTCCGTTTGAGGAAGAAGATAATAAGCAAAAATACGAATGTTCAAGAAAACTATCAGCCGGATATAAGTCCTATGCAGAGAATTAGTTAAGGGCATCGTGGAGAATGATGGGACAGCTACTGTAGATTGGGTGGTCCGAGAAGGTCTCATTGAAAAATACAGACTTTAAATGGAGATCCCAGTGTTAAAAAGTAAAAATTTAAAAAAGAGCAGTCCTGGGAAAGATGGGGAGAGAAAACATTCCAGAAGGAACAGCTGGTTCCTTCCTTCGGTGTGTTTAAGGACAGGTAAAAGGCTTTTGTGGCTGTAGTGTACTAGGAAAGGGAAGGGGGTCCAAAATAAGGACCAGACTGTACGGAGCCCTAAAAGGCAGGGAAAGGAATTTGAATTTATTTGAAGCACAAATAGACCGGAAAGATCCCTGGAATGCAAGCTCCCTGAAGGCACTATGGAGGCAAGACACTGTTAGGAGGCTGCTCTTGCGGGTTGGGTGCTAACAATTACAGATCTGTAACACAGGCTGGCCATGACCTAGTTTTCCTTTTTGATAGGAAGAAAAATCTGGAAAAATATGTCGCAGTTTGATAGTGGAGAAAGAAAATTTGATGCAATTTTAATTTATTGTTTAAACTCAACTTCACATCTGGGTTTCTCTGCATTTGTGAAAACTCAAACTGTAAATCATGCTTTGTTTTAAAACCCTTGTTTGAGTTTTGGTCATGCTATTGTAATGTTAGCTGCAAAGACTGATGTCATTACTTGGAAGTTTGACTTCAGTGGATTGCTCTCTAAAATTCAGAACATATTTAGTCTTCAAATAAGGTGGGTCTAGTTCAGAATGGTGAGAGTGGGAAACCAGTCCTTTTGACCTGCTGGGCACCTCCTGTGAGCTCTGTGAGGTCGTGATGGGCATATTCAACTTCTGGTGAGGACACCAACATGGCCCCTCTTGCTCTCAAAGAAAAATGCTGTTTTGTGCATACTTTCTTTAATAATTAATAAGAGAAGAGAATTAAATTATTGGAACTATAAAACTTGTTTCAAAATTGAATGTGTTTTTCATTTGAGATTTTGGTTTGGTCTGAGTAAATTGTTTGGCACGGTAAGAATGAACTTTATTTGCTCTGTAAGTATGTAGGATGTTTTAATCTCAGGCATACTCCTGTCCATCCATATGCCAATCTTAGGCGGTGTGGCCACCCATTTAAAATTCACTGTATCGTAAATGCATGCTGCTCTTTATTAAATTTAGAGACCATTTGATTTTCACTGAAAACTGGCTCAGGCTGCACAGTATCCTAATTTGGGCCTCCGGGAACTTTTTATTTCATAGCTGGAATCCCTCAGAAGCAGTTTGCCAGCATGTTCTAAATATAGGTTTAGAAATGAGTGAAAATGAAAAAAATGGATTACAATGATTTATGTTTTACATTTTATGTTGCTTTACATTTCTAAAAATGCATTCACACCTACCTCATGTATATCCATGTCAGAGAGGTATTACAACCAAGTATCTCAAGATAATCCATGTGAGAGAGGTATTACAACATACAAAGGGAGAGAAGTAGATATTAAGGTGACCTATTCAAGATCACAAGCTAAAACCGTCCACAGTTCTGTTTCAAACACTGTGAAGGGTATCAGACTGCGTTCCTCACTGTTGGGGCCAAACACGGTCATCTGAATGGCCAGGGTGCCTGTTAGGATGCAGGTTCCTGAATCCCACCCTAAACACCTGAACCATACCCTCTAGGTTTGGAGTCCAGGCATGTGCATTTTCAAAGCACCCCCTCCCCAGCTAATTTTTATATGTGTTAAAATTGAGAACAGTTGGTGTAAAGAACAATTAGATCTAGTAAGAGTCAGCCCTTGGCAAAATTGTGAGGTCAGGGAAGACTTTTGGGTAATTCATCCACTTCTGCTCTAAATCTTGTTCTTCCCTTTGTGACTTCAAGCTTGCTCTCTGCTGTCTTTTATCAAACCCCCTCTGAGAAGACGATGTGTAAAAGTTAAAAGTACCACTCCTCCATAGGATTTCTGCTTTTTAACAGAGATCAAGTCTTAAGCACAAAAAAAAGAAAAGAAAAGAAAAAGAAAAAAAATCTACTGGAGAAGTAGAGGAGCCGTCATTTGGGAATAAAGGAAAGTGAGCCCCTCCTCGAACCTGTAGAATCGCCCTCATGTCATCTGTTTCATTGCAACCTCGGGTCGGTTCTCGGTTACAGTAAACCAGCGTGAATGTAAGCAACAGTAGACAACCAGCACTCCCCGGTAAGATGCATTTTCAATGCAACTGTAGATCAGCAGTGCAGGTTTTTGGGTGGGGCACTTATTAAGCTACTCTTGAGCTTGCCGCTTTCCAGACTTTTCAGGTACAGTTTGGCCATTTGAGGCAAAGATCATGTCAGACATTGGCCTTTCGTGATAAAGCTTGGGCCTTATCTTTCTAGTGGGACCCGGGACCCTCTTTGGAGAGGACTCCTGGCTCTGCCAAGGGTGTGGACACTTGAGTTATGAGGTCATTGTTGCAGATTCTGTTACTGCCTGTGCTAATCACGAAGACAACGCATGCTGTTTCTATGTGCTGTGATTGCCAAAACCACAGCTGATAATGAGCTACTTTCCAAACATTGGAAGGGCTTGTCATGGGAACTTGGGAAATCATAGTTCTCATCCCTACTGAAACTCCCAAGGAGAAATCTTTAGCTCATCAGGAATTTAGTTCACGAGCTCTGTATATTTGTCAAATATGCAGAAAAACACATTGCGAGAAGATTCTCACGAGCCACTTGGAATGAAAAGGTACAAAAAGAGAGTTTGGTTCAGTTGCAGTGGCCTTAGATGCTCCTGTTACTGAGTGATCTCACAGGCCAGAAATGTCTTTCAATGGTACTTATCTCTGCAAATGCAAGAACCCATGAAACCTAGCCCAGACCTACCTGCTCCTGTAAGGAACTAGGCACAGGCATGTTCCTATGTAATCACCTTTGGGGATTAAGCCGTCAGTGTAGTATTCATTTCTTTGTTTCACTATCTAGAGATAATTTTGCTGGAGGGGACGTGGCATGTGTGACTTTTGTTCTGCCTCTTACTCACTCTGAGACATGGGGCAGGTGGACTAACTTTGCTGTGTCTTAGTTGCATCATCTTCGACAGGAGGGGAATGGATTGAATCCATGGATCGCAAACGTGGATGACATCCCCACCTTCCCAGGACCCATCCCAGACCTACTGAGACAATCTCAGAGTCTGGGCCCTGGGAATTGTGTGTTTCGAAAAGCTTCCCAAGTGATTTGGATGGTCCTTGGGTTTGGTGGCTGCATTATCAGGTGATCTCAAAGATCTTTCTGGCTCTAGGCAACTGGGAGGCACCATCTATGCTATTTATCAGGTTGCCATCTGGGACAGTAGAACACAGTTTGTTGCTAATCTTAGCCAACATTGGGTTCCAATAAATTGCTTCATTTCTGCCAAATGCCATGCTTTATTCATTAGTAGAAAGCAGATTAAAGATCATAAAGCATTTGCCCAAGAAGCCTGCTGAGCCTGACTCACTTGTATTTTCCTACTCGTATATTCATGAAGAAGAGTTGGGTTGGTGGCCAGTACTCATTTAGTGCTGTGTGCCAGGTACTCTCCTAAGTACTTGAGATATATATATATATATAGATATATATATGTATGTATGTATGTACACACACATGAACTTACTTGGCCCCCACAGCTGCTATTGTGGGGCTGTTATTATACGTATTTTACAGATATGGAAACTGAGGTGCAAAGAGCATAAATAACTAGACCCTGGTCCCACAGTTAATAAGTAGTGGGCCAGGACTTGAACCCAAGCAGTCTGACTCAAGAGCTGTGCACTCAGCCACTGTGCTATACAGTCTGTCTGTGGATGAGAATTTGTGATTGGCTTTTCTGCCTTACTGTGGAGTTCTAGGCTGGTTGACTAGAAAGGTGGGTGGGCATTACTTAAGATAGGACAGCAGAGGGGCTGCAGGTTTGGCAGGGAAAGACCCACTGGGCAAGCTGAGTTTGAGATATATCGTTGATACTGGGAAAAGCTGGGTGTCACACTCCGCAGAGGAAACGCGAGAAGAAAAGCCAAGTGGGAAAATACCAGAGCAGACACAGGTGACATAGCTAAGAAGTGCAATATAAAGTGCCGGGAGAACCAAAGAGAGCAGCCCAGGGGGTTGCTTCCCATCTAGTCCAGATGGACGAGGAGCCAGGTAAGGGCAAAGGACAGTCAGAGAAGTAAGAGGAGAACCAGGAGGTGCAGTTTCAGGAAACCAGGAAAACACAGAGATTTTCTCAATTTAAGGAAAGATAAGCAGTATCACGTGGTGCTGTGTTGGATAAGTGGAAAACTAGAGAGGGAAATTGGGCAACAAGGGCGTCATTAGTAGCCTTTCAGAAAGGAATTTCAGTGGTGTTGACGTCCTGCATGACAAGGTAATGAGGTAGTGTTAATGCGCTATATTTAATGTAATTCATGTAATCTTGCATGAAGTGATACCCGTGGAGTTAGCACTTTAAGAAAACCCCACTTGCGTCAAGATGTCTAGATTGCCAGGCACCCAGCACCTGTAAAGTTTCAGTATCTTTAGTTAAATTCACTTCGCTGGTGGTAAATAATAACTACCATTTGATGAACGCTTACTTTGTGCCCATTGCTGATTTTCACCAAAAGTCCTGTCCATCCCCACTTTACAGACCGGGAAACTGAGGCAGTGAGAGGTTATATAACTTGCCCAGCATCCCACAGCAGGTACAAGGCAGAGCCCAGATTCAGTCCCAGCTCACGAGCCTTTGGATTTAAGCCCTCACTCGGTATTGCCTCGTTCTGCCGCCCGTGCCTTGCTGCTGATGCAGGCGCTACCTCTTCATTTCTGGAACCTCACTGTTGTCCACCTGTGCAGCTCCCTGGTGTGGCCAGACCGGCCTGAGCACGCACACCTGGACACCTCCCGAACTGGCATTTCCATGCAGAGATGGAGTGGGTTTCAAACACTTGGACAGGGCCTTGCAGCCACTTTCTGACCCCTGGGGTTTCTCCTTGCCAGCCACAGAAGGAAGAGATGGCACGCTGTCTCACTTGCCAAGCGTCTCTACATACAGGCCCTCAGTCTCCCTGCCACACTGGGTGCAAGCCATTTATTTAGCTTAGCGTGTACCTACCATTCTCTCATTTTCTTGCTGAAGACTGGCAATACCAATTTGCAAGGGGGAAATGAGGCTAGAGTTTATGTCAGACTTTGCCCAGGCTTAGAGAATTTAAAAAAAAAAAAAAAAACAACATAAAACCAAAAAAACACTAGACCATCCTCAGGAGAAATTGGAAGCCACCAGTACTATCTGCCAGATCTAATTTGGTGAGAGAGGAAGAGGCAATGCCGGTAACAAGGACCTAGTTTCCAGAAGACAGACAGGGCTTTGAGACCAAGATGTCAGGGAAGACTATTTTCAGTTCAGTATTTAATTGCTTGTTTTTGAGTATTGGAAATCTCTTTTTTCCCTAACGCTCTAGAGATTTCAGGTAACTTTTCACACAAAAACCCAGAATAAGAATTTTTATGTTCATCAGAAAATTTTGTTGGGTATGCCAATATGGAATGGAAAAGTTGCAGTGTATGTCATTAAGCAGAATAGAATATGTGTATGTATCTATGTCACATGTGTGGGGGCAGCCCAAGCACCTCTGTCAGTGTGAATAACTGCTTCAGACCACGTCCATTAGAATCCAGAATTTAAGAGATGACTGTGTGTTAGGCTCAAACTTTTCCATAAAGCAAGTTTTATTGTTTAAGCAGGTAAAATTTCAACTGGGCTTTTCTGTTTGTCCCAGTCTAAGCACAGGCGAGATGGGGAGGGGAGCCTGTTTTTTCGTAACAGAGATTTCTCTTGTGCTCTTTGAGATGTGGCTAATCATGATGCCTTGCCTTTGCATGGCTCTTGACAGTTGGCAGAGCCCATCCACCTACATTATTTTGTTTGAGTCTCACAATACCCATGTGATATACACAGGAAAAAGATTAATCTGTTCTTTATGAGTGAGGGAATAGGGATTCAGAGAGGTTAAGCAATTCACACAAGGTCACATAGCTACTAAATAGTTGGGCTGAAATAACAAATGTGTTTGTAGCATTTATGAGTCTCACATTTCCTTCCCCAATTTATAAAAATCATCCCAGTTGCTTATCAATAGTTCTCTCAGCCTTCAGGAATGACTATTGTGTAATCACTCAGAGAGTATATGTTTATAAAGTAATGTGCATGTTTTACTTTAAAATGCGGTTTTACTTTTTCATGAATGTAATTTCTTTTCTTATGGATTTTTAGAATATCTATTTCCTTCTCTCCACTACTAAATGAACTCCTTGTGAGTAGGGACTTAAATTTCCTTCGAATTGCCTCAAAACAACAAATACTGTGCTAATTTCAATAAATGTTGACTGATGTAGTTTTGTAGTCCACTATACTACTTAGGACCCCTTTAAATAAAAAGAAAATGTGTTAAGTACCTGTCATATGCTGAATACTTTGTTAGCTGCTATGCAAACTGCATCTTGATTAACTTTCACATGGCCCATCAGGGTAGACATTACTATTCTTATTTTGGAGATATGATGTTTGGAGAGGTTGAGAGTCTTACCTAAGATACCCCAGCTAATAGGGGCAGGGTTAGGATGTGAAACCAGCTCTTGTGTCTCCAATACGTTTTATGTAGTATAAAAAATAATTTTTTTTTCTTTATGTAATCTATCTTCAAAAACAAAGGCTGAGAAAATAAAAAAATAATAATTAAAAAACCCCCAAAGACTGAAAATATTTTGCTAAGAATTTCCAAATGACGAACCTTGAGGCTTAGCCTCTCTTTGTGTCAGTGAATCTGCTCTCGGGCTGGATCGTTTTCCGACCTGAGCCGTGGATCCTGTTCCTTCTCTCGACCTGGTTCTTCCCTACCTGTTGCCATTGCCTGGTTCTACTTGCCACAACCCTCTGATTTTTTCATGGCCCCAAATCAGCCTCGATTGAATATATAATAACTGGTGATCTTGACTTCCTTCATACTTCCATTTTGTTTGTTTTTTTCCCCTGGAAAGTGTCATATCCTTCCTCATATGACAATTATTCAAGTACCTGCCTTAACTTCCCTCCACATTGTGAGCTTCTGAGGGGGTTGAAATTATCCTACTTATTCAAGCATTGCAGCATCTAGAACAGTGTCTCTTGCACATAGCAAGGACACAGTCAGTGTTCAGTGAATTCAACTTAGTCAAGAGAATCTGAGTGGTTTCTGGAAAAGTAGCTGGTGCCAACCCAGTGGCTTCTATCGGCAGCCACCAAAGAGTCTAAGAAGTGCTGAGGATGCTCCACCAAGCTGTTGTCTATGGCTGTGTGCTTGTCACAGAGCCTGAGCTCAGTTCCATTTCTGTGGACTGGTACTAAAATGACTGGGCCCAGGGTGATAAATATGTACCATGCATGCTGCCATTACTCCATCCCATACCTGCGGCAAATGTCACCATCAGTCATGGTACTGTTCCCACACAGCATTCCACACACATCACCGAGCAATGAAAGCTGACATTTAAGAAAATGTATTTGTTACTCCTGTGTTGGTCCACCTGGAGTCTGTGTGTGTGTGTGTGTGTGTATGTGTGCGTGTCTAAGCTTGACGATAAAGCACTGGGAGGCTGGAGCTTTAGTATTGCCAGTTTTGCATCAGCAGATACCCCAATTTGATCTGATTGGCAAGAAAGAAAGATTTAAAAGGAGGTATAATTGCAAAACAATGTGAATATATTTAATGCCACTGAATTGTATGCCTAAAAATTGTTTAAATGGTAAATATTGTATTATATATATGTTACCACAGTTTTTTTTTTTTTAAAGAAAAAATGAGGTATAAATCCCAAATATTTGGTGTTGACAGTTGCATGGCTGAGCAGTAGGGGTGGACAGAGGTTTGGGAGAGTGGAGGGGTAGCACCCATTTCTTTTCCATGATATCCTCATATTCCCAACACTTTCCGTAGCCTAGAGCAAATACGTATCATGATGTGAGGTGAACTTATTATTAAACTGAATTTCTGGCTCTTAAGGTAGAGCTGCACAGGGAATAGTCAATAAATGTTGGTATCTGTAAGGATCAAATCGAAGCTAGATACATACATACTACTAGATTAGCCATTACTACTTATCCAGGATAGGTACAATGCTCAGTTAGTTTCTACACAAGGCCACCTTGGTAGTGTGCAGATCTTCTCCTCCATCTGACTTTTGGCTCACATAACTCACCACTAGAATATGAATCTCGCCAACCTAAACAACAAACAGAAAGGTAGACTCTCTAAGAGGAAATAATGTTTATTTGGGAATAGGCATTGCAATGGGGATACATGTGCCATGGTAAACTGTGTGTGTGTTCAGAGAGGTAAAGGGAGACAAAGGTAAGTAAGGAAAAAGTGAGGAAGATTATGTAATTTTTTTGAGATAATTATCTTTGGCTACAGGGATCAATAACGAAGGTGGTACCAGTCCAAGGCTGGACAGGCAGTTGCTGGGCAGATGTCCTTACAGAAATATTTTTGTGTATGTATAAGATTGTGATGACCTTTGTGCAAGGTGGTGGTTTTTGCAAAGTCTTTTGTTGTAGTTCTTGTTTTGAGGCATTTGTGCATAAAAACCTTCCTTTCGTGCTCTTTCCTGTCTCTATTTGTCAGGGTTTATAACACAAGCAACTCTATTTTGATTCTGACGACTTTCACGTTTCCCCCTTTTGATCAAGACCTTTCTCCAAAAGCATCACTAATCAGTCATCGTGTTTTTAGGTTTTGATTTTCCTTTGGTGCTGGGATGGACCTATCCTGGTTTGGGATTGTCTGATCCATGTCAGAAAGAAGTGATTGGAGAGTACGAATCAGTGTGAAAACCACATTTAGCCGTATTTGAGCAGCAAAGGAAGTGTGGAGAAAGTGGCTCTCAAGCTAAGTCTGCCTGTAGTTCATTGTTGCATTGAATTTTGTCTGTTTTGTAGGCATTACCTATCGTATCAACATGCAGGTCAGCATTATTCTGTTAGGAGTTGTAGTTTGGCAGAAATATAACGTAACAGGTACAAAGTTTAAAAAGGAAAATGCAAAGTAAAATTAATAGTGCTATATCAGTGACAGTTTACATACTGGTTTTGAGCCATGAACCTAGGCTTAAAGACAACCAATTGAATAGATCAAATGACCATGGAGAATTAGATGAGAACTGTTGTAACCATCTGGCCTGTTTTCTTATTTTGTGTATATGGATCTCGATTTTCCCAGAATGATTTATCCTATTATAGCATGTGGTATTAGCAATAGTATAGACATTTCCTTACTTAACCAATAGATAATATAGAGCAATTTTGTCATCTAGTATCCCATGACTGGGTTGAATTAGAGCACAGAGTGAGCAACAGTTGTCCTAGGGATGTTGTCAAAGTCACCTGCTAGGTAGACTAAAGGATCTCCTAGGTCAGGTTCTGTCAAGTTACCAGGAGAAACTACTGATGATGAAATTTCAATTTCACCATTATCCTGCCAAGTAAAGATAGTAGCATTAAGAGAGGTAAGAGACTCGTTATGATATGGAACCTTGTTCTAACATCTTGGGAAAAGCTGCCCACAGCATGAAGTTGTCAACTTCTTGTCTTGGTTTGCAGTCTGAATGTCTCTGGTTATGGCATTGGGCAGTTTGATGAACTCTTCGTGTGGCACATACATCAGGCATGATGTATGTCACTTAAAATTTATTTAGTTTCAGCTTATAGAGCTTCAGGAACAGAGCGACTCCTGTTTTTGATAATGCCATGGAAGAAAGTTGGATTGGAGGGCTCTAGAAGAATTCAGGATTTAGTCCAGTCTACAGGTAGATCACAGATCATAAGAACTTGAAAACAATGCACAGGGCTATTATCTAATAACAGGTATATTGTAGCCTTT
Source organism: Indri indri (assembly GCA_004363605.1). Taxonomy (NCBI): domain Eukaryota; kingdom Metazoa; phylum Chordata; class Mammalia; order Primates; family Indriidae; genus Indri; species Indri indri. The sequence continues at coordinate 6,349 of RJWJ010020829.1, read as the reverse complement.
ATTTGGAAACATAACTTTTTCTCTTTACATTGATCACATAGGAATCTCAGATTTAAAAATCTCTTGAGGCCAGGAAGCTAGATCAAGGCAGACTTTAGATTTTACCTAAAGTTCCTACGAGGAAGTGATAAATGCTAGGAGCCCTTGATGCCAGGCACTCTATGCACATTCTCAAATATGATATTCTAATCAAAGCCCTGGTAATGTAACCAATGTTTCCAGTTGCATCCTGTTATAAAGAAAGATCAAAATCTTATTGACCTTACACAACCATATTGCCATAAGAATACCCATGGATAGTTTTCAAATTTTGGAGGGACAAGTAGGGAGAAAAGGCAAATGCTTCTACCTTTGTACACAAAAATATACTTTACAAAATTGCTATAAACTATAGATAGCTTAAGAGAAAAATTTTCTTAGATCTGGAAAACCATTTAAGTAAAGAACCAACAATATTTCAAATAAAAGTCACAAAACATTATTTTCATCAGTTACCTAATCTCATGTAATTAATTTTTGTTCTGCTTGATCGTGATTAGTAGTTTCATGAATTCATCAATTTCTTCATTAGTTATGAAAAATTTTTATTTGGTCCATTTATCTTAAAGTTATTACAAACCTGTATTTAGGAATACTTGTTTGAGTCTTTTTCATGAATCTGACTGCAAATGCTTTTAGACAAGAATCAAAATTGTGGATGACAGACTTAGAATGTGGTTAAAAATCTGATGGAAGTTCATTATAATCAGCAATTGACAAGGAAATTTGGTTATTTCTGTGGCATACGTAACAACTGAAATTATAATTAACATATTATATTTCTGTGAATTTATGTAATTTTTGGACATTCATATCAATAACATACCCATAAATGTAATTGAAAGAAAGTCTAGCATAACTTAACATTCGACAATATTTTTCATACAATTTACCAAATAAGTTTAATCATTTAATATCACCACAAGATTAAAGATATATCCTTTGAGGCTCTCCGGGGGCTCAACTGTAAAATCCCAAAGTTAATTCTAGATCAAAAAAGACTTAAGGTTTAAAACACCTGACAAAAACAGGATCAGAGGTTACTGTGAAATAATAGTCATTCACTTAACCAGAGTGATAATCAAAGACTTCAAAAGCAATACAGAAAGTTACGTGGAGATATATAAAACTTAATACTTTCAAAGCTCAGATTTTCTAAGTAATCAAAAAACCTAATAAAGACAACAAAGGAAATTATTTTCATAAAACATAAAATCTTTGTTTCTTAGGTCACTTACCAAAAGGTAAGGAAAAATCTCCTGCAATGTGATTACTTCTCCTTGTAAGAAGACAGTTTAGATAACCTGAAGGTCTGACATGATGAAAAAATACTTGAATTTAATCAGACACTGGGAGAATGTGTGTCCAAAGGTTATAAGTGTGTACCATATTATAGAGAACTGTAAACAAGAAAACTAGTATCTGAAGAAGGGGAACACATGGCTCTTAGTAAAATCATGGGAAGTTTCCTGGTTACATGGAACCATTCAGACACATCAAGAAATCAAGTTATACTGGAAGAAAACATTGCCTGTCTAGGCCTTCAAGAGAAATGTTTTAGCATCAGGCCATACCAGCAGAGTCAGAGCTGGAGAAGAAAGTTACAGAAGCTGATGAAAAAGTTGAAGGAGAGAGTTATCACCCCAGTCAAGCAAGAATATGTACCTTCCCAATGGGAGAAAGAGCTGTAGGCAATGAAGTATGACCTTCAAACATTTGCAGGGAGATATAGCAAAAGTTGGTCTCCTGAGGTATGAATCTGAGAACTTCAAGAGGAAACTCTACCTCAAGAAATGAAATTACTATTCTCAATGAAGAAGACAGCATTTCCAACCTGAAAGTAGGGAAATTAAATGGATCTCAGGAAGAAATGTGGCAGAAATAGAAACTGTAAGACAGGAAGAAGCTGCAGCTCAGAAGATGGCTGTTTCAAGAAACAGATTTCAAAATTAAAAATCAAAACCTCTTATAATTTTACTAAGAGCAGATCAGTACTTCAAAAAAAACCCTTATTGTTCTATCACAGGTGACCAAAGTTTTAGTTTTGTATCAGTGTATTTTTAATATCAAAGCTCAATCTTTAGAAAGTCTTATAAGTAATTTCCTTGTAAATATAGCCAACTTGATCACACACAGAAATTTGTTTCATAAATTCATTCTTCACAAACCTTTCATGACTATACAGAGCTTCCACAACGTGCTTAGGCTTTTGGTTTTGTCCTGTACTTCCTCTTTCTTAAATAACCAGTCGTTTACTTTAGGAGAAAAATTTATCACACAGGATTCTTTCTTGCACAAAATTATTCTCTCTTTAGTCTTCCTTTCCAAAAATATATCTTCATACTTATAACTTTATTCACATCTCTCCTACTTATTAGTTCTTTTCTATCTTGTTTTTGTTTCCTTCCTAAATCCATATTTTAAGATGATCTTTAATAACCTCTGAATTTAGATAAGATTATTCCTTTTTCTCAATAAAGGATATGTTTTTATAACTTTATAATTTTTCTTATCAAAAACACATCTTTTTTTTGGTATACTTTGTATACAGAATTATATATGTTAATTAAAATTTCAAACTCTTAGTAACCTTAATTTCTAGTGAAAAACCTAGGGAGCAAAAAATTTTGAACCATCTGTCACATATCAGTATTTTATTTTATTTATTTATTTTTTAATTTTTGTTTTATTTCAGCATATTATGGGGGTACAAATGTTTAGGTTACGTATATTGCCTTCGCCCCACCCGAGTCAGAGCTTCAAGCGCGTCCATCCTCCAGACAGTGTGCACCACACCCATTAGGTGTGTATATACCCATCCCCTCCTCCCCCCTCATCTGCCCAACACCTGATGAATGTCATTACTATATGTGTACTTAAGTGTTGATCAGATAATACCAATTTGATGGTAAGTACATGTGGTGCTTGTTTTTCCATTCTTGTGATACTTCATTCAGTAGAGTGGGTTCCAGTCTATCCAGGATAATACAAGAGGTGCTATATCACCATTGTTTTCTGTGGCTGAGTAGAACTCCATGGTATATATATATACCACATTTTATTAATCCACTCATGGATTGATGTGCACTTGGGTTGTTTCCACATCTTTGCAATTGTCAATTGTGCTGCAATAAACATTTTAGTGCAGATGTCTCTTTTATAGAATGTCTTTTGTTCCTCTGGGTAGATGCCCAGTAATGGGATTGCTGGATCAAATGGTGGTTCTACTTTTAGTTCTTTGAGGTATCTCCATATTGCTTTCCACAGAGGTTGTACTAGTTTACAGTCCCACCAGCAGTGTATGAGTGTTCCTATCTCTCCACATCCACGCCAACATTTATTGTTTTGGGGATTTTTGATAATGGCCTTCTCACTGGAGAAAAGTGATATCCCATTGTGGTTTTGATTTGCATTTCCCTGATGATTAGAGATGTTGAACATTTTTTCATATGTTTGTTGGCCATTATTCTGTCTTCTTTTGAAAAGTTTCTGTTCATGTCCTTTACCCACTTTTTGATAGGGTTGTTTGATTTTTTCTTGCTGATTTTACTGAGTTCTATATAGATTCTAGTTATCAGCCCTTAATCGGATGTGTAACATGCGAATATTTTCTCCTATTCTGTAGGTTGTCTGGTTGCTCTTGTGATAGTTTCCTTGGCTGTGCAGAAACTTTTTAATTTCATCAAGTCCCATTTATTTATTTTTGTTGTTGCTGTGATTGCCTTTGGGGTCTTCTTCATAAATTCTTTGCCTAGGCCAATGTCTATAAGAGTTTTTCCAACATTTTCTTATAGAATTCTTATAGTTTCGTGCCTTAGGTTTAAATCTGTTTTCCACCGTGAGTTGATTTTTCTGAGAGGTGAAAGGTATGACATATCAGCATTTTACAGATAAGAACTGTTTTATATTTTTTAGGAACATGTTTCCCCATAACATAATTTTTAAGTGTTTTAATAGGCCCAAATATATTTAGTCTTTCTATAAAATTTAAGAAGCCAAGAACAATCTTATATTTACCTTCAGCAACTTATGTTTTAGTATTTTAACTTATTTGGAAATGACCCAGATTTTTTTTTTTTTTTTTGAGATGTGTCTCACTCTGCTTCCCAGGCTGGAGTGCAGTGGTGTCATTGGAGCTCACTGCAGTCTCAAACTCCTAGGCTCAAGCAATCCTCCTGCCTCAGCCTCCTGAGTAGCTGAGCCAACAGTTGCATGCCACCATGACCAGATAATTTTTGTATTTTTTGTAGAGATGGGGGTCTCCTATATTGCTTAGGGTGGTCTCAAACTCCTGGCCTCAAGTGATCCTCCTGCCTTGGCCTCCCAAAGTGCTAGTATTACAGGCATGAGCCATTGAGCTCTGACTAGACATTTAACGAGTATCACTTAATTTAACAAAACATAACTTTAAGATTTCAAATTATATGAAAAGTACGTTTATAAATGTTTATACCATTTACATTTACTGAATTTGTTTATTTTAAACAATTATTCATAGACTACTTATGAAAACTGAGATAATAGAACTAATCATTTTAGGTTATTTCCATGTTAACCATTTTTATGGTCTGTGAATATCATCAGGTGTTCACCTAAGTAAGAAACTTAAATATATGGGTATTTTGCTGATAAATCAGAAGATAGAGATGTTTTTATTAGAACAGCAATATTAAATTAGTCTTATTAAAGAATTACACAAAGATCATTGTGGTTTTAGGCTGGATTTATAGTTTTATGACCTTAAAACATGTAGCAGGGACAAATATAATCCTGTCTGACCAGTAAACTCAGACGAAAATATATGCTGACAATTCTGAAGACATTTTTATTTACTTTTATTAACAAATTTAAAACCAGCTTATTTATTAAATGTTTACTTATGTCACGTGAACTAAAAGTTACTCAGGTTCATTATTGTGTATTTTATCTGAGCACTCATTTATCTAAGCCAATCTGAATAGAATTCATTAAGGGAACTTTCTGGTCAGCTATACCAGATTCCAGCATGTAGACACAACATACATGTGTAAACACACAGACGCACACACACAAATAAGATCTTATAGTTTTCATTTTAGAATTTTAGTCATGAGACAGTAAAATATATAACACTAGCTGACCAGTTTATAAAAGACAGTTGGATCCAAATTATATTTCTGAAAAGAATAGGACCTGTTCACATGACTAAATTTTATTTGCTCTAGTACTTAATCTAATGAAGGCTGTGGACGAAAATTTTGGATGAACTAGTTTAGTTTTTTAAAAAATATTCCCCCCTCCTTCCAGTTTCAAATGTTTACGTTTTAGCCAGGATTGGCTGAATTTTATAAGAAAAACAAAATCTCCAAGTGGCTTTGAATTTTCAGTAACAAATCTATCTCTTGCTTGTTGCTCTGGTTTGCTTGACTAGTCAATGTAGGTGAGGAGGCATTCTAGCAGTTTTTTTCAGATTTTACTGGCCCCTGCATGACAGACAAAGTAATTGGTATGCTGGACAGAGTATACCTTTTATTATTGCTCTGAGCTCAAGATTTTGACCTGTTCAATGAGAGAGCCTAACTTTTATAAGCAATTATCCATTTCTTTTCTTTTAGAAAGTCAAGGCTTCAATTAACTGTTTCATCACCCTAAGCAATTGTTAGGCCAAAACTGAATTTACATTTCCAAAAGGTGTCTAGGTTGTTGGTTGCCATGGAGCTACTGTGATTTGTAAAGCCATTAATTTGAAAGCCCTTTAAGACTTTTTCTTTAAAAATCTTGGCTGGAGTGCCGTAAATAGTGAGTTTAGCTCAACATCAACAGAAAACTCAGCAGATTCAAAGTAGGCAGAAAAAATAGAGAACTTAGAAGGCTGTGCATGTTAACTCTAGTTGGTTGCAGTTTTTAATTCAGTTCTAAGGAAAAACAAGCTTGGAGAGTTCAAATGATCCCCAAAATGACCATTGATTTAAATATGTGCATGAGGAAAAGCCTTATAACCGGCTGGAGTCCCAGAAAACCAGAAAACCCAGATGCCTTAATGTCTGAGAATCCCATTCTGTTTCTTATTAATCTCTTGAGAGCAAAGAAAATCTGATAATTTCTGTCAGGGAGTTTGGACAGTGTTTTAGATGGTGGTGACTGCCCTAGTGGCTTTTGATTGGCCATCTAATGCCCATCATTTAGAATGTTTATTTTTCGCTCTTGGAAGATGTTCAGAAACAAGGCAAAAAGAGCCAAATCGTTTTCAGATGCGCGTCATGAAACCAGAATGAAACCAAAATCAGAGTGCTCACAAAAATTTTAACCCAGGTACGCAGATCTAACAAAG